>JAHDVF020000672.1:0-243875 GCA_022606425.2 Lepidostoma basale
TCGTACTGGCATACTACGAGACAGGTTTAATAGATCGTGAAGTAGATAGAGTGAGAAGTAAAGAGTATGTGTGAGACAGTACTTTACTCTTTGCACTTTAAAATGCAGACTGATGCAGTTATCTCCGGATGCCTAAGGGACACTGTCTGGGACAATAAGCATATGCTAGTAGAAAGCAAAGTTAGAATTTATAAAACGTGCATCAGGATGTGACCTAGGAAATCGAAGCAAGAGCAGACACTGTGTTAAGAGTAGCAGAAATGAGAACATTGCGACCTATTGTGGGGAGAACCCTTAGAGATAGGATACCCGATGAAGAAATTCGCAGATCTTGCAAAATTGAAGACATAGTGAGATGGAGTAGGCAGAAGTGACGATTCTGGAGAGACCACATCGAGAGAATGGATCCAGCAAGAATTTCTAAGATCGTGAAGCACGAGACTCCAGAGAGCCGTCGACCACCAAAGAGATGGAGAGAAGGCTGGTCTTCTTCATCACAGGAAGAAAGTTGATATTCTGCATAAACAGATCGCAAGATCTACAATCAGAAGAAGAAGATATTAAATTAACTTTAAAATGCGACATACTTACTAGTATATGGTTTGTTTGATTGCATTGGTAATCCATTTCCAATTTTCTATAAAATACTTATTCTGTGTTTAACAAGTATTTAGCATGTAATAATTATGTAAGAATGAGAAGAGATGGACCAATTATGTAGCCTTAATAGCTGATAAACAGTGGGTAAAAAAAGACAGAAAGGAGTGGAAACATTTCAAAGAGGCGATATATCCAGAAGTGGTGACACAAAGGCTGAGGAGGAAGAAGAAGTATAACTTATTATTTCAATTAACGTGCAAATGTATAACGAAGGAATAGTGAAAATCTGAGGTCATTCTATATGTTACATTTATACAAATATTCAAGACTTCAAATGTGTACTAGCTACACAGCATCGGTAAGAGGAGATTAATTTCGAATCTGTTGTTTATGGGCATTAATTTGAAAAGTCTATGGTTCTAGCTCTAGGTCAAATCAGTGCCATCTTGACATTATATCAAGCCGCAATGATCCTCTATATTGTCTATGGTTTGACTTGGGTTGAGGCCATGCACTTCTTTGAGTCTCCTAGGAATTCGTACCGGCCGCTCTCGTTTATCAAGTGTATTTCGATAAATTTTTGGGTTTTCTTAAATTATTTCCGGTAAAATCTTTACGAGAATTCATAAAAGGTGTGAATATATATGTATTTGATAAGTCTGTGTTATAAATTTAAGTTACAGTTGATATATTTCCTGTTTCCAGTATCACGTATCACGTGTGATTTGAAATTTCGAAGTGAGTGCTTTTTGTGTTATTAAATTTAAACAGATGTGTTTTTGTGATAAAACCATTATTTAATTAAATCAACGTGTACTTAGGAAATTGAAAATAGCTTTGTTTAATCCACTAATTATTAAAAACACGACATGTTTCGGAGCATACCTCCATCTTCACTCTAACCTCCATAACATGAGCTCTCGTTTATCAAGTGTATTTCGATAAATTTTTGGGTTTTCTTACATTATTTCCGGTAAAATCTTTACGAGAATTCATAAAAGGTGTGAATATATATGTATTTGATAAGTCTGTGTTATAAATTTAAGTTAAAGTTGATATATTTCCTGTTTTCAGTATCACGTATCACGTGTGATTTGAAATTTCGAAGTGAGTGCTTTTTGTGTTATTAAATTTAAACAGATGTGTTTTTGTGATAAAACCATTATTTAATTAAATCAACGTGTACTTAGGAAATTGAAAATAGCTTTGTTTAATCCACTAATTATTAAAAAACACGACATGTTCGGAGCATACCTCCATCTTCACTCTAACCTCCATAACATGAGCTCTCGTTTATCAAGTGTATTTCGATAAATTTATGGGTTTTCTTACATTATTTCTGGTAAAATCTTTATGAGAATTCATAAAAGGTGTGAATATATATGTATTTGATATGTCTGTGTTATAAATTTAAGTTTCAGTTGATATATTTCCTGTTTTCAGTATCGCGTGTGATTTGACATTTAGAAGCGAGTGCTTTTTGTGTTATTAAATTTAAACAGATATGTTTTTGTGATAAAACCATTATTTAATTAAATCAACGTGTACTTAGTGGATTAAACAAAGTTATTTTCAATTTCCTAAGTATATAACTATGGAATTCCACAAAGTTAATGCCTTAGCGTTCAATAAGTTAAATCAATGTGTGTTATCAAAAACAAAATATTGTGTATTGAGATGTAATTCAAGCAAAATATTTCAATTTCAATTGAATAACCTCAAGTTTGCCATTTGCAGTTGTTCTTTCAATATAGATTAGTGATGTTGGATATTAAAAGTATAAATAATATATTTTTATTTAAATAAGTTACATGTTATCGTTTCGAATGTTATCATTTTAGATGCCTAGAAAATGCTGTGTTCCCGGCTGCAAATCCAACTATGTAAATCAAGGGGAATATGTCTCCGGATTCAAATTCCCCCTCGATGCTGAAATGTCCAAAAAGTGGGTGTCCTGCATTCCTCGAAAAAATTTAGTGGTCAAACGACATATGATTGTATGTTCGAAACATTTTCATACCAGTGACATCCTTACAGAGGACAAGTTTTCTTTTGGAGGTATATATTTTCTTCTTCCTTCTGTAATTAAAAGTAGTTTAAATATACAGTGATGAAATTGTGATGAAATAAAGTGAAATTATAGCTGTACTCGTATATTAATTTGAACATACATTTGAAAAAATACCGTCATAACTATATGAATTCGAATGTGCTTCAGATTTGCTATAGTTAATTTAGTAGGCACAATATGTAATGTTTTTATTTATTCGGTTTTCAGACCAAGTACACATCTTGCCAAAGAAAAGAACGCGCCTTCGAAATGGAGCAGTTCCATCGATTTTCCCAAACTTGCCTTCGTATCTTTCCAAGCCAGAGACTACTTCACGACAAGATCCTTCCCAAAGACGAGCTGATATTTTGAGGCGGTCTGACGAAGCAAACACCAATTGGCTCGTATCGGACCAAATTTCGAGGATGGAGGATATATTGAACCAACCGCTGAAGTTCAATATCAGGAATTGGGGATCAAAAATATTTGATGATCATATTATTTTATACAAATTAAATTTCAATCGTAAAGCTTCAATTTCACATTCCATTACAATAACTGATCAATTTGATATTAAAATATTTTATAATAATAATGAGTTAGATATAAAGAAATTTCTGTGGGTTTTGGGGAAAGACTTAAAATGTGATCGGTTTTCAAAACTTGAGAATTTGTTAAGTTCACTAGACAATACAATCATAGATTCACTAACAGCCACTGAAATAGTTAATGATGTAACAACAAAATTACAACAATTATATTCTGGTACTGAAGACAAAAAAATTTTACAGTTCATTGAACAACAATTAAGTTTATGGGTTAGCTCAAAGAATAAATATTCAACAGAATTATTGATATTTAGTAGCTCAATGTTTTTTATGTATCCTGCCGCATATCGTTTTTTACGGGATTCTGGTTTGTTAGTGCTACCTCACCCAAATTACATCAAAACATTTAACGTAGGTTCTAATTGCACTGGGATAATACATAAGAAATATCTCGAAGAAACAATTAAAAGATTACCAGCTAATGAAAGGTTAGTGAATCTCTTATTAGATGAAATATATGTGAAACCAGAAGTTAATTATAAAGGTGGGAAACTCCAAGGGTTTTCTATGAATAAAAATTTAGAATTAGCCACCACGGTGCAAACCTTTATGGTTACATCAGTATTTTCTGGTAAAACTGATGTTGTTGGTATTTTTCCTGTAAAAAATTTAGATAGTCATTATTTATTGGAAATCGTCACAAAGGTTTTGGGGGTACTCAGTAATGTGGGTTATGAAATTTTAAGTGTTATTAGTGATAATAATCAGGTGAATAGAAATTTGTTTAAAAGGATGTGTGGCGGTGTGATGAAATCAAGTATTCCCTCACCGTTTGATTCAAATAAAAAATTTTTTTTTTTGTTTGACACTGTTCACATTTTTAAAAATATACGAAATAACTGGTTGAACACTAGGAATTCCACATTTTATATTCCATCATTTAACAATTTTCATGAATATAAAGTATGCAAAATGGAACATTTAGCTAAAGTTTATGAATTAGAGAAAATGTTACCAATAAAACAAGCCTATGCATTATCTCAGAAAACATTATATCCGACAAAATTAGAACGGCAAAATGTTCAATTAGTTATCAATTTATTCAATGATAAAAATATAGCGGCCTTAGAGTCATATCTTGGGGAAGAATCTTCAGGTACACGGGATTTTTTAAAAATTATTTGCGATTGGTGGACATGCGTTAATGTAAAGCATCCTGAAAAAGGTTCAAACTTACTTTTGCCTCTTGCCGAACCTATTCACAGTTTGGAGCAGAGTAGTATTCAATTCTTTTTAAAATTTTGCCAATGGTTACAAATATGGAATTCTCAAAATAGAGGCAGACTGACCAAGGAGACATATTCGGCTCTCTTCCACACCACACAGGCAATGATAGAGCTGGTGGAATATTTATTGAATAAGTGCAATGCCCAGTATGTTCTTCTAGGAAAGTTTCAGACCGATCCATTAGAAAAACGTTTTGGTGTATATCGCCGTATGAGCGGAACAAATTATCATATCTCCGTTCAACAAATTCTAGAATCTGAGAAAAAAATTAAACTTATGGGTCTACTTAAATTTAATTCTCATCTTTCGGGTGTTATTACCATTAGAGAAATTTTTTCATCTATGACTTCCATTGATGAAAACTCGGGAGACTTAATTTCAGATGAAGTGATTGATGACATATTGTTATTGAGCCATGAGGTAGAGATAGATGACCTATCACATGAAGTACTCGTATATATTTGCGGGTATGTTGCAAAAAAAATTACTGAAAAGTGTCAATGCGAAGGGTGCCTGGAGATTCTGACCTCTTCTCGTGATTTGATTGTAGATTATTCATCGAACGTATCTTATTTGGAAACCTTAAACCGCGGGGGGCTTAAATATCCATCTAGTCAATCTTTGACTGTTGGTCTGGTAGCTTATCAAATTTTCCAAACATTGATAACGGAAAAGTTTGAAGTCTTTTTCCAAAACTTAAGAAATCAAAAATATGTTTTGAAGACTTTAATACTGGAAAAATTAGAAATTGATAATTTTAAATCTGATGCATGCAACATTTGTAAATCTTCCATATTTTCACTTCTCGAAATGTCTACAACTGTATGGATAAATATTTTATTAAATAATTATTGTAAAACCAAAAATAATTTAAATTTAGAAATTAATCGAGCATCGAGTCAGAGCAATAAATATAGAAAATTATTAACACTAACCCAAATACAAAGGTCCAACTAATTCCTATATATTTTTAATTAACCTTTGCATGTATTCATGGCCTTTTTGTACATTGTTTCAGATCTACTTCTTGAAAGAAGAAGCAGCGAGTTGCAGACACTGGAACACAGCTTTATTTTATTTTTAATACTCCATTGTGAACGGCCGTTCACAATGGAGTTCTGGTCCCAACCCTAATGTATGGAAGCGAAGCATGGAACTGGCAGAAGAAGGATGAGAGCAGAATAAATGCGGTAGAGATGAGGTCCCTAAGACGTATGTGTGGTAGAACGATAAACGACAGAATCTCAAATGCTGATATAAGAAAGGAATGTAGAGCGGAAGAAGGTATTATGAACAAAATTATGAAAGGATCGCTGCGTTGGTTCAGACATATGGAACGTAAGGATGGAGAAAGAATGGTTAAGAAAGTATACGTAAATGATGTAAATGGGGTACGAAGTTGAGGCAGACCGAGGAAAACATGGCATGACCAAATTAATCAAATTTTAAAGGTTGGTCATGTTAGAAGTTGGAGGAATCAACGTACGTGTATGACTCGTTGTATGAATGTGGAGGAAGCTAGAGAGGTTTGCCAGGATAGAGTAGTGTGGTGGTCCATTCTCTGCCTACCCCTGCGGAGAAACGGCGTAATGGTTTGTTTGTGTTTGTTTGTTCAGTCTGTCAGTTTTCTTTGCCGATTCTTTCTGACAGTACTAATAGAATCGGTAGATCGTAAAAACTCAATAAAATATATATTGAATACAAAAACATGTTTTCAATCACCACCCTATTCCTTCATTACACTCTTAATTTAATAAAGCTTCCATATGATATCATAACCAGCGATATTCATGTTCTTCTTCATCTTCTTATTCTTCTGATTGTAGATCTTGTGATCTGTTTATGCAGGATATCAACTTTCTTCCTGTGATGGAGACGACCAGCCTTCTCTCCATCTCTTTGGTGGTCGTTCTGGTGGTCGACGGCCCTCTGGAGTCTCATGTATCACGATATTAGGAATTCTTCCTGAATTCATTCTCTCAATGTGGTCCCTCCAGAATCATCTTCTCTACCTATTCCAACTCACTATGTCTTCAATTTTGCAGGATTTGCGAATTTCTTCATTGGTTATTGTATCTCTAAGAGTTCTCCCCACAATAAGTCGCAATGTTCTCAATTCTGCTACTCTTAAGAGATGTTTGGTTCTGACAGTGTCTGCTCTTGCTTCGATTTTGTTAGAATTATTCATGTTTGAGAGCTAGAAATGAATTTACTCGACAAAGAACCGAGGTATCTGAGATGGCTTAGAAGGTAAGCAGACTGAAATGGCAGTGAGCAGGCCATATTTGTCGGAGGACTGACTGGTGACATGCGTTGGGAAAGGTTTACGTTCTGCAGTGGACGACGGACAACTTATTAGTCTTGTTAACTTCCATTTCACACACAACAATTGCACATGCTTTAATATGTAAAAATATTTTCTTCTCTTTTGGATGAACTATTTTCTTATATACTATTTTTATTTTATTAAATGTACTTTTTCACATTGGATTCCTAGGTGTTTTGATACTTTGAAATAATTCGTGTTGTCATGCAATTTCTGCATAAAAATTAAATGATATAATATTATTTTGCGAAACTTGGGTTAAAATTATATAAAAATATTTCTTTGAGATATTACAATGAACATTATTTTATTTTCCATATTTTTTTCCATCGAATCAGATTTATTAAAATAAGTAATGCACATGATTTGATTGCAGGCTCGATTATTTCGCTCGTAAAGCTTTATTAATAAATATTGAAATTTTATGTTTACTAGGAATGTCATGAAGAATCATTTGCATTCTTAAAATATATCGAATACAATTTAAAAAATAATTTAAAAAAACATCGATTCATCGTAACAAATCTGTATGAAAGGTACGACCGAATGACAGCTAAAGTGACAGCTGAGGCGATGGCCTCCTCCGTCGGCCACATTGAATCGAACCCTGCGGCTTGTTATTACGTCAAGATGGCACTGGTCAAATGCCGTTTAGGAGTTTTGACAGATTATCGGTAACATTATTGTGCCTTTTTGGCTTGCCTAATCTCGTTATCAATCGAATGCAGTATGCAAGTTTTGAATGTATTCATGGCATTAATGCTTTGCGTATTCCCATTTATATTCTAATCAAGATTTTGTGTTTGTTTTATTAAAAAAATCATTCAATAAACGTAAAAATTCGATAAGATTCCTAGTCTTCGTGGACTCGGCTGTTACAGTTATGTGTTATATGCGTGTAAATGCACTGTAATGTATTTTAAATTACAGTATCGATTTGCGAGTTTTTTTTTAACACGATATTGACTGCAATTTAAAGAAAAGTGGTGTTAAAGGAACCAACGAATGTAAATTCAAACTTAAGATGGAATCGAAATCAGATTTTGCGCAACCAAAGGCTAGCGGTAAATGTGATGATGAATTTAAAAATCCAGTTCTTTGTTCAGATAAAATGAATATAAAGAGTGGATCAGATTATTTCACAGAGTCGCCTCTTAAAAGAGATGCAGAAACTTCAATATTGGATACTCCTTCAAGATTGGAGAGCCCTTCAAGATTGGAGAACCCTTCAAGATTGGACAGTCACCCGCGGGAACGTAACATTACTGTGAAATTTGGTGCTAAAGTGGATTCAGAACTTACAAATGATGATCTAAAAGAAGAATCAGATCAACTTCATGTGAATTGTGAAATGGACTCACCATCTACTGAAAAAAACGGTGTTAATTATATCTTATGTTCTCCGTATACAGTTGATGTGTCATTCTGCGATGACGAGGAAGAACATTTTGACGGAGCTGAAATTCCTGATAACAACTATCCGTGTTCTTCGTCTAACGAGTCTTACGATTTGCTATCGGAACAAGAAGATGCAAAAAATCACGTCAGCAATGCATTCTCTTGTTCCGTTTGCGACAAAAGTTTTAGACAGAATTGTAATTTAGTAAGACACATGTTGACCCACTCGGGAGAGAGGCCCTTTTCGTGTTCTATTTGTGGAAGAGGTTTTTCGCAAAAAGGCGCTTTAACAAGACACTCGTGCGTTCACTCGGGCGTTCACTCGAGCAAAAACATGTACGCTTGTCCGATTTGCGATAAACTTTTTACGCAGAAAGCCGCCTTGAATAGACACACCTTAACTCACTCCGGAGAGAAACAGTTTTACTGTCATATCTGTGACAAACGATATTCTTTAAAGTTTAATTTTAAAATACACATGTTGACTCACGGAGAGAAACCGTTTCCTTGTTCAATTTGTGATAAACGTTTTACGCGGAGAGACCGTTTGAAACGCCATTTGGCAGTTCACTCCAAATACAAAACCAATAGTGAAAAACCCACTGCTTGAAAAAACCGTTTGCTGTTTAACGATTTTTTCATAGTTATTTGAGAAACCACAAGTCATCTCATTCAAAAGAATAGACAATTTAAAAGTCTATTTGTGGTTGATATAATTCATTGAATTTCCAAAAAAGGCTAAGATGGCAGTGCATAATGGTGTTCTTATACCAACCTAAGGGTCTGTAATGTATGGAAGTGAAGAAACTGGCAAAAGAAGGATTAAAGTAGAATAAATGCAGTAAAAAATGAGATCTCTTAGATGAATGTGTGTAAATCTGTATATGATAGAGTGGCAAGTGCAAATATAAGAAGTGAATGCAGTGCAAATGAAAGTGTTATGAATAGAATAGTAAAAGGATTGTTAAAATGGTATGGACACGTGGAAAGAATGAATGAAGAAATAATGATAAACGAGGAAAAGGTTGTATACAAGCAATGTGAGTGGATAGAGAAGCTGAGGATGGGTGGGGAAAACATGGGATAATCGAATTAATCAATTATTAAAAGGCAGTTCAGTTATGGCAAAAGAAGGATGAAAGTAGAATAAATGCAGTAGAAATGAGATCTCTTAGAGAATGTGTGAATACTCTGTGTATGATAGTGTCGAATGAAAATATAAGAAGTGAATGCGGTGTTATGAACAAATTAATGAAAGGATCATTAAGATGGTTTGGACATATGGAAAGAATGAATGAAGAAAGAATGGTAAAAAAAGTATATCGCACGTTGAAAACAAAAGTAGAAATATATCTAATGTTGTTGTTTTATATATTAGTTTAGATATTATTCCATCAGAATCTAGTTGATATTAATTAGGTTAATAAGCAGGCAAAACTTTAAATGACCGTACTGAAAAATTGAGATTTTTGTATAGTGTCACTTTTGTTTTCAACGTGCGATATGTTAACGATGTAAATGGAACCAGAAATAGAAGAAGACCGAGGAAAACGTGGCACGATCAAATAAATCAAATATTGAATGTCGGCCATGTGAGGAGTCAGAGAAATCGACGCGCGTGCATGACACGATGTATGAATGTTGAGGAACCGAGAGAAACCGGTAAAGTCCTATTATTTCAGGGAGAATGTTTGCATTAGGGTGAGAGACAGTGCGTCTACAAAAAAACTAGACGCTTTTTTTATTTTTTATGAATAGAAAAAGCAAAAATCTATTTCTATAATAGATTTATTTAACCCATTGCACCACTAATAAAGACGACTCATTTTTTTATTACAATAACATGAAGACTTAATTACACACAAAATAAAAATGGTAAAACATAAAAGCATAATTTTTATTTTGTTGGTAAGCTAGATCATTATGGCTCATCCCCGGGTAGTTTGGGAAGTGATGTTCTATGGAACTGTCACTTGACACATCACTTTCACTATTTGAAGGCTCCAAAACATTGTTCGAAGGCGTAAAATCACTAGAATCACTAGAATATTATGCATGTTACGATGTATGAATGTGGAGGAAGCCGTAAAAGTATGTCAGGATAGAACGGAATGGCGGTCCATCCTCTCTGCCTACCCCTCTGGGGAAACGGCGTGATGGTTAGTTAGTTAACTACTGTTAATGACTGTCGTGGCAGATTGGTATGTGCTCTGTCAAATCAAAAATCCCTGGTTCGATTCCCGGCGATGGCAGTGTGATTGTCACACTAAATTTGGTCTGGTGTAAAATTCACGTGACAATAAAATAGATTAGCTACCTATCACATGTCATGAGAATCAATATAATAGCTAAAAACAAATTGTATACAGTAATTGGGTTCAAAGGACCTGTTGTATAGGGTGTTTTTTTTTAGAGGTTTGGTTTTTAAACTGGCAACATTGTTTCTACAGACTATCAATTTGACAGTTGATTTGAAGTCAGTACGTTTTGCCATTTCACCCAGTTGCTCGATAAAGTTGTCAAAAATTCGACTTCACAATTGCGCTTCATTCGAGCTAGCCGTGGCGCTCATATGCCCGAAATCATATTTAAACAATAATGGCATAAAATTATCTATGAAATAAAGCCAACATCATAGACATTAACATTATTTTAATGTGTTTTTTTTCATTTTGAATTTGTATACCTCTAAAAAAAACATCCTTTATATAACAAAGCGCAATCGTGAAGTCCAATTTTTGACAACTTTATCGAGCAACTGGGTGAAATGGCAAAATGTACTGACTACAAATCAACTGTCAAATTGACTAGAAACAATGTTGCCAGTTGCCAAACCAAACCTCTAAAAAAAACACCTATATAAAAAAAAAAAAAATCCTTTTCCTAATTTGACGAGTATTTTAGGAGCCAATGCGATGCACTCCGCCTATTTAGACCCAATCAGATAGCTTTCTGTACCCATTTTAAGAGGTGTTATTCATACTATTGTAAATATTTTCCCTGGAGTGAATTAACTATGCAATATTTATTTTGTAAAGGAGAGATATACTATAGATTTTTTAATATTTGTATTTTAAATCTATAAAGAAGTTTGATTACATGTGTTCTTTTTTTTTTTAACCTTTTCCCTGTTAAAAAAATGTGTGTGCACTTATGTACGCACGTGAGAAGTTATTCTTATTTGGCATAACAAAACAATTATCCCGCTGAGCCCAATGACGTACGGATAAACAGTAAGTATTTAACTCAAATGGTGGAGAGGAGGCCTCTCTTTTCCCCTTCCCAGCAAGGAGACATAACACCCCTTCAAAGGATGAAGGATAGCACAAATATGGTGATAAAATTTGGTCAAAAGTCAAGTTGTTTAACCGCCCTACCTTTGGGTTATTTTCCGAGAAACATGCTCGTTTTTATTAATGAAATTTAATTATATACTAATTTAATTTTTTTAAATTACAAAATGCCAAATACTCGGCCGCACACTTGGCCTGCCCCTTGTAAACTATCATATTTATGAAGACTTGTGCTCAAGTTTTGATGGCACACGCGCGTATCCCTAAAACTTACATTTTAGGTACATTACTTTTTCTCAAGCCCGTACGTGATACGGGATATCGCAGAATGGTACAGTCAAAGTGAACGTATCACATACGTTCAAATAGGTAGGGTGGTTAAGAAATATGGCAGTGTTGTACATGTGTTATTTTTTTTTTAACCTTTTCCCTACTGTTAAAAAAAATGTACGTGCACTTATGTACGCACGTGAGAATTTATTCTTTGGCATAACAAAACAATTATCCCGCGGATATAACAATTATCCCAACACAATATTGACATTCCTTGTTTTTTCCCCTGAAGTCTTCAATTATCAGATGATCGTGTGGGGGGTCTCATTGCGTCGTCTGTCCACTCCACCACCCTTCTGGTCCATCCATTGTCTACCAATTTGGCAACATGCCCTGTCCTGCTTTACTCAAACGGTCATTTGCGAGACTCATTGCCAGAAGAAATAAATAATTATTTATAAAAATAATAATTAAATTTAACAATGTGTTTTTTAATTACTTTCACATTTGTCTTTATTTGGACAGTGACCGGTTTCGCCAGGTTCCCTGCCATCGACAGACTAGTGACACTATTATAAACTGACTCCTTTATAAATCTTAATGAATGGTTGCAATACAAAAAAACTAAGTATGCAGTTTAGTTCTATATGTAATAAAGCTGCGTACTTAGTTATTTTTGTATTTTTTTTTGGTACTTAATGCCTATTTTACTGCAATGTAATATTTGGAACACACACGCTGAGTGAATGGTGCGACCACATGCGAAAGACACGGTATGTTATTGTATGAAATGTTATATTTTTGTGTTTATAAACATCTAAGAGTGTTGACCCACTGTTTTCATATTGTAGAGAATAATCTGTTATGTCTATATAGTCCAATAGATCATGCCATAATGCTATCATTTGACATTTAATTGCGTACATAGGTATTTGAAAATATGTACCGCGTAGGGGTATAGATAAAACGGAGCAAATTTACGCATTTAAAAGGTTAAAAAAAAGGTATAAAACGAATGCAGACTTGTACAGTTTCTATAACAATTTTATTTGACTTATTTCACTATGGAAACAAAACTTACAAATAGTAATAAACATCAAAGAGATTTCTTACAGCCAGAAGTGCAAAAAAGGTATTTGCAACAGACTTAAGTTTTATACAACTTTTTACAATCCTCCATACACATAGCATACACTTGTATACAATGAAACACAATCACATTTTACTATACGGGAATTCATTTTGTGGTCACACAGTACTACACTGCACTTCTGTTACACCCTGTAACACCACATGAACCAGACTTACAATTTAACAAGCGATATGGGAATAATGACAAAAGAAAATATGGCATGATCAAATCAACACTATTGAACTAACTAACCATCGCGACATCTTCCCAAGGGGTTAGGGATCACCATATTGTTCTATCCTGACATGCTTCTCTTGCTTCCTCTACATTTATACATCGTGTCATGTGGGCAGCATTTAATATTTGATTGATTTGATCACGCTATGTTTTTCTCTATTTCTAGTTTCATTTACATATACATATCTTCATTCATTCTTTCCACGTGTCCAAACAATCATTATTTTGTTCATTCACTTCTTTTACTTGCATTTGACAAACAAACAAACAAACCATCACGCCGTTTCTCCGCAGGGGTAGGCAGAGAGAATGGACCGCCACACTACTCTATCCTGGCAAACCTCTCTAGCTTCCTCCACATTCATACAACGAGTCATACACGCACATCGATTCTTCCATGTTTCTGACATGACCAACCTTTAATATTTGATGGTCATGCCATGTTTTCCTCGCTCTACCTTGACTCCTTACTCCGTTTACATCGTTAACATATACTTTTTTAACTATTCTTTCTTCATCCATGCGCTTCATATGTCCGAACCAATGCAGCGATCCTTTCATAATACCTTCTTTCGCTCTACTTACGCTTTCCTTCCTAATATCGGCATTTGAGATTCTGTCGTACATCGTTCTACCACATACGTTTTAGGGACCTCATCTCTACCGCATTTATTCTGCTCTCATCTTTCTTCTGCCAGTTCCATGCTTCGTTTCCATACATAATGATGTACAATGGCAAGAGTAATAAATGACCACGGACGTGGAAGGGGAGATTAGCAGCCACAGCACGCTGCCCACGTTCTAGTTACATGTTGTAGTTATAACTACGGCCACATTGTAGTTCGAGGTTCCACTTATAATTGTAGTTATAACTACAGTTCCACGTTGTAGTTCGAGTTCCACTTGTAATTGTAGTTCCATGTTGTAGTTATGACTACAGTTCCACGTTGTAGTTATAACTAGAGTTCCACGATGTAGTTGTAGTTATAATTACAGTTCCACAATGAGGTTCCATTTATAATTGTAGTTATAACTACAGTTCCACATTGAGGTTCCACTTATAATTGTAGTTATAACTACAGTTCCACATTGTAATTCGAGTTCCACTTATAATTGTAGTTATAATTACAGTTCCACGTTGTAGTTCGAGTTCCACTTATAAGTGTACTTATAACTACAGTTCCACATTGTAGTTCGAATTCCACTTATAATTGTAGTTGTAATTCGAGTTCTAAGTTGTAGTTATAACTACAGTACCATGTTGTAGTTTGACTTTCACGTTATAATTGTAGTTCCATGTTGTAGTTATAACTACAGTTCCACGTTGTAGTTCGAGTTCCACATCATTGTTGTAGTTCTAGTTATATTTCCACGTTGTACTTACAACTACAGTTCCACGCTGTAGTTACAACTACAGTTCCACGTTGTAGTTACAACTACAGTTCCACATTGTAGTTGTAGTTCCACGTGGTTCAGTGTCAAGAAGGCCAGCCCATGTATGACACAAGCTATACACAGCTCAGGCGTGGAAGGGGAGATTCACAGCAGGCGGCCGCGGCAGTTGGTGGCCCCGCATCCGCAGTAGAGCAGCTTACCAGGCACGCTGCCCACGTCGTAGTTGTAGTTCCACGTCAGCTCTGTCCCCGCGCGCACGTGGTTCAGCGTGAAGAAGGCCACCCACGGGAAGCGAGGGTCGTGCGTGTCCACAAACACATTCTGCACAAACACGTTCGGGGAGCAAGAGTGCTGGAACCATATCATAATAAAAGTTAATCTCATGCATGATGATGACGGTCATAACCTATTTGGAAACACTCAATTGGGAGATTTTACCCCACCCGCCGTATTCACCAGAGAATGCTCCTTCTGATTTCCACTTGTTTTGATCGATGACGCTTGACCTATCTAAGTAGCACTTCACATTATATGAAGATACTAAAAATTGGGTCATGTTTACAAGAGACTGAAAAATGGAGAAAGACATTGAAAGAAGGGTCGGTGTTGGAAACAAAATAAATGGTGCACTCAAATGGTGCATTCAAATGAAGCAGAGATGGCAGTGCAGAATGGGGTTCTAGCGCAGACCCTTATGTTTAGAAGTGAAGCTTGGAGACAACTTCAAAAAGAAGGATGAAAGTAGGAAAAATGTCGTAGAAATGAGAACACTTAGAAAAATGTGCCGAAAAACAATGTATGATAGAATATCCAATGAAGAAGTTAGAAAGGAATGTAAGGCGGATGAATGTGTGATAAATAAAATTAATAAAAGGGTCACTAAGATGGTTTGGACATATGGAAAGAATGGATGAGGGAAGAATGGTTGAAAAGATATATACAAGTAGTGCGAACTGAAAAAAAAGTCAACAAAGGCCAAGGAAGACATGACATGACCAAATTAATCAAATGTTCGAAAGTAGGAACAATCGATGGGTGTGCTTGTCACGTTGTGTGAATGCAGAAGTTATCTGCCTACCCCTCCAGAGAAATGGCGTGATGGTTAGTTAGTTATTTAAGAAATCATGACAAATTAATAAAATGGATTTACAATACTAACAAATACAGTGCTTTCTTCATCACGAGATGCATTGACCCCCCAAGTGGGAGGGTTTAGCAAATAGATTGCTCTACCTACCGGTACAACCAATGTCAGAATACTCACGTTGAGGTAGCGCCCGAGGTTGCCCTGCACCTTGGCGTCCATGATGTAGCAGGCCTCGTCTTTACCGAAGAAGGAACGGACGGATCTGCAGACAGAAATAAGCATCCTTCAATATACAGTATCAATTACATTAATTAATTTACTATTCTTCACCGCTGATCACCAACACACACAATTAAAAACATTAAGTGGCTGTAGTGGCATTTCTGAACAAAGTCTGGAAAGTTGGAGGTACAGTAGAACGTCATTTATCCAGACGCCAGTTGTCCAGCTAATGTAAGTCCAGCTAATATAAGTCCTGCGTGGATAGAGGGTGGGCCTATGGATTGCATGAGCAAAGTTGACGAAGGGGCGCCGCTGCGTCCTATAACAGTTTGGGTAAGCGCCGGGTAACCTTCCATGTCTTTATTTAACTGTAAGTTTGTTCATTTGTTTGTGTATTAACAAGGCACCAAGACTTGGAAGCGCAGCGCAGAGACAATGTCACAGAGAGGAAAGGAAAGGAGATGCCATCAGAAGACTGGCGATGAATGAAAAGTGAACAATCTGCCTGACCTGTGGCGGGGCACGTACTCGTTGTCCTTGAGGCCCTCCGGAGCCGCAAACCTCGACGGCTCTCGCATGTCTGTAACAAACAAAATTTCAATTTAATTATTAAGTATAAAAAATATCTCTTTTTTGGTAGGCATTCCAAGATTTCTTCAAGTCCAAACCAATTGTATTAGGAAGGAATCGTCGATGATATGTTACCGTTACATCTACCCTCTCCTCATTCCTAATTATACCCCTTCCACTTTTATACATAACTGGATCTCCATTTAGTATATAAGTGACGGCTCTGTTTTATTTGATTGTTAAAATTGTATACATTGATAAAGGTTACTTGTAACCGAAACATGTCTGAGTTCAGTGAAAATAAAAACTGTTGTAATACAAAGTATAATTATATTTATTCACATATTCTTCTTCTTCTTCTTTTTGTCCTGTCACACCTCCGTGGTGCATAGAGCCTCAAGGAACCTTCTCCACCGGACTCTATCGCATGCCTAACATCATCCCAAGTGAGGCCTGCTGCCTTAACCTCGTCCTGCAGGGCTCTTCTCCAGGTGGCTCTAGGTCTGCCTAGCTTCCTCTTTCCTTCCATAGGGGACCAGTCTAGTGCGCCCTGAGCGATGCAGGCTGGGTTCCATTTCAGAGTTGACCAATCCACTGCCATTTGTGTCTAGCGACTTGTTCTCTAATTGGCTTTTCGCCTGCCATGGTCCAGGGAACGGCATTTGACACTGTTTGGGGCCAATAGATCTTGAATATTGAGCGAAGGCAGCTATCTATAATATAAACACGTGAAGTTTTCCAAATAACGTCCGCGGTAGACTTTCAAGTCTCACATCCGTACAGCAGTACGCTTTTAACGCTACTGCTGAAGATTTGGAGCTTGAGCTTTCTCGAAATGATACTGGAATGGTATACAGGGCGAAGCATAGCGATTCACATATTTAATGTGTTTATTTTTAACTAGTTCATAAAACGGAACATCTGGTTATATGATATTGCATTAGATCAGTGGTTCCCAAAGGTCTATTTCGACATACAAGGGGTCTACGACAACTGGAAAAGTAATTGGGGGTGCATGAGATGTAAATGGGGGTCCACGAGATGGTTAAACTAAATTGAAGCCAAATATTAAAATCCATCATCCCCCTATTAGAAAATTGGTTTTATTTAATGTAAAAATGTTGGATTTGCATTTTGTTTTGTTTTAATTAATGATTCTATGTCTAAATAGTCTATTGTACTATGATTCTTCAACATTATTAACTGTTAAAATTACAACACTGTTATATTGGGACCATTTTATATTATACACTATTTGAGAATGTCACGACAGCTGTTTGATCTGCCGATGATAACATCAGTTACTGCAATGGTGTCTACGCCAACATCCCCAAACAGCAAATAAATAAACTCCAGTCTGCATTCAATGCAGCAGCAAGACTGATAAGAGGTGTGCCAAAGAGTTGTCACATAACACAGCATCTTAAGGAGCTCCACTGGCTGAAATGTCCAGAAAGGATACAATACAAGCTCTGCTGGACGGTCTATAAGGCGTTGCATGGAATGGCACCAGCTTATATATCTGAACTCTGCATCAACGAAAACCTGAATGCTACACAGTCTACACTGCGATCAGCTAAGTCTACTGCGATCGGTAGATTGACTGTGCCAAAACGCTGTCCAAGCACAAACTTTGGCGACCGAGCCTTCGCGGTAGCCGGCCCTTCAGCCTGGAACAGTCTTCCAGCAGACCTTAAGTGCATTCGTGCGTCGGGTGCAGCCCTCATACTAAATATGTTTATATATATTTTTTATCATTATTATTATTATTATTATTATCTAGTTGATAAAACAGAGCATCTTCTACAGCGCCCTTGAGATGAGCAATTCATAAAAATGGCGCTTTATAAATTATCCAATTTATTATTATTATTAGCGAAACAGCTGTCGCGACATTCTCAAAAAGAGTATAATACAACATTGTGATATTACAAGAGTTGTAGGTTGCTGGGAATAAAATAAATGGCGCACTCAAAGTCATTACTGCAAATAGAAATATATCCACAGAAGCAAAGATGGCAGTACACAATTAAGTTCTAGTGCCAACCCTCATGTATGGAAGTGAAGCTTGGAGCTGGCAAAAGAAGGATGAAAGCAGGATAAACGCCGTAGAAATGAGATCACTAAGAAGAATGTGCGGGTAAACGTTGTATGATAGAATACCGAACGATGAAATAAGAAAGAAATGTAAGGCAGATGACTGCATCATGGATAAAATTAAAAAAGGATCCCTGAGATGGTTCGGACATATGGAACGAATGGATGAGAGTAGAATGGTTAAAAAGTTGTACACAAGCAGTGAGTGGGAAAAGAAGCCGAGGACGACCGAAGAAAACATTGCATGACCAAATTAATCAATTACTAAAAGGCGGCCACAAGTCGGAACAATCGACGTGCGTGCATGGTACGATGTATGGATGTAGAGGAGGCTCGAGAGGTATGCCAGGACAGGCCAGTGTGGCGATCCATCCTCTCTGCCTACCCCTCCGGGGAAATGGCGTGATGGTTAGTTAGTTAGTTTTAGTTAAATTTAACAGTTAAAATGTATAACTATAAAACTTAACGTATATTTTATGTTAAAGATCTCTTTTCTACGGAAAACCCTATTAAAGGGAGTATTTCTGTGTCAGGTTTAAAAACTAATGTCACAGTTATAGATGAATTTGTAAAAAATCAATATAAGGAAAGTAGGGGGGCTCAAATTTTGGTAGGGAGATACATATTTTGCTGGCAAATATGTGTCACCTAAATACCGTGTAACGCCACAGTTGCATACCATCAGCAACACTACCAATAGTCCTACTCCCAGCGTCCACGAGTGGTCTCATAGGCCCCGCGAGCCCTGGGCAATGTGGCCACTGGCAATACCATCAGCCATAGCAGATAGGAGAGGATGAATGGCGGGTCTCCAGCGCCATAAAACTGGAACCCCCCAGCTAAGGGAAGGAAAACCCCTACAGAAAAACCCTGGTCCTCCTGGTAGGGGGTTTGGCGTAAGGCTAACAACCTTATCCTAGAAAAACAAACTTGTTACGAAAAATCCAAGGAGCCTCGGAAAGGAAGCTCCTGGATTCAGCCAAGGCCCACCCAGGGCTGTCGAGCTTAGGATGATGATGATGAGGGGGTCTACAGAAAATAGAAAAAAATCGGTAAGGGGTCTACGGGACAAACAAGTTTGGGAACCTCTGCATGAGATAAACAAATTTTAAAAAGATCATAAGACTTAGGACTCACTCTCTTCATCATCACTGATAGTGATGAACTCGTCCACCACGGCCGCCATGCCGTCGCTGCTGTTCCCCTCAGACTCTCGGCTGCGGCGCTCCTTCCTTCGCTGCTCCTCTTCCTTCCCTTTCTCCTCCTTGATCTTATCCTCCTTGTCCTTCTCCTCTTTCACCTTGATCTTCTCCTTCTCCTCAGCGCTCGTGTCCTTCTTCTTGGCTTGACGGCGAGTTCTCATCCTGGAACTGGATTAAATACATTCTTTACTAACTAACTGGCCAAAGAAGGATGAAAGTAGAATAAATGCAATAGAAATGAGATCTCTTCGATATGTCGTATCCTATAGTATGATAGAGTGTCGAATGAAAATATAAGAAGTGAATGCGGTGCGAATGATGGTGTCATGAACAAAGTAATGAAAGGATCATTAAGATGGTTTGGACATATGGAAAGAATGAATGAAGAAAGAATGATAAAATAATTATATGTTAACGATGTAAATGGAACCAGAAATAGAGAGAGAAAAGTGGCACGATCAAATAAATCAAATATTGAATGTCGGCCACGTGAGGAGTCAGAAAAAATTGACGTGCGTGCATGACACGATGTATGAATGTTAAGGAAGCGAGAGAAATATGTCAGGAAAGGAAAAGTGTGGCAGTCCATTCTTGACGGTGTGATAGTTAGTTAGTTAGTTATTTAACTAACCATCACACCGTCTCTCTGCAGGAGTAAGCAGAGGATGGGCCGCCACACTACTGTCATACATCTCAAGCTTCCTCTACATTCATACATCGTAAAACGCACGCTTATTGATTTTTCTGACTTCGAATTTGTCCATCATTTATTAATCTGGTCATGCCGTGCTTTCCTCAGTCGTTCTCGGCCTCTTTTTCCACTCATACTGCTTATAAAACAATTTTTTAAATAGCTCAACTCCCATCCATTCGTTCTATATGTTAAAACCATCTCAGAGATCCTTCGTGGCCGAGTGGTAAGTGCTTTGACTGCTACCCCAAATGTCCCGGGTTCGATTCCAGGCGATGGCAGTGTGATTGTCACACTGTCTTTGGTCTGGTCCAGAATTCAGGCGACAATAAAATGGCGATAGATTAGCCACCTATTAAATGTCGCGAGAATTAAAATGATAGCTAATACCTTTTAAATGGATTTGGCTCGCGCTGTAATGATGTAAAGAGCGATTCAACAAAACAATAATAATATAATTTTCCACACAATCTTCTCAGTGATCTCATTTCTACGGCATTTGTCCTGCTTTCATCCTTCTGAGTGTGGAATTCCTTAAATTTAGGCTGTCCGTTATACAGAGTTGGGATATGCAACCTTGTGCCATTCCAAATAATATCCAGCAGAGTTCATACTGATTTTTTTCTGGACTTTTAAGCCAGTGGAGTTCTTTCTTCAGCAACTGAAGACAGCTAAAGAAGTGCACATTGGCAAGTTACCTCTCCGTGTCTTCCATGTCCCCGGGGGCGCCTCCCTTCTTGACGTAGCCTCCGGGATTGAACTCCTCGTCGGATTCCCCGTGGGCCCCCGTCTTGCCGTCGCGGTTGCTGGCAGGGGTCGCCCGCGTCTCCGAGGTAGAAGAAGACTGCAAGCGTGAGGAATAAAAGGAGTTAATAATGGCATATAACCCTAATCACAGCTTCACTTGTATTGCTGTACATATGTGACCACCATACTATTTAATTCTTACTCTTTAATACTATTTAATCAAAAGTACTAATTAATTCTTGCTCAAAACTGCCCTTTAATTCTACTTCAAAAGTACTTTGTAATAACTAACTAACCATCACGCCATCTCCCCAAAGCGGTAGGCAGAAATAATAGAATGCCACACTTTTCTTTCCTGACATATTTCTGTCGATCCCTCAACATTCATACATCCTGTCATGCACGCGCGTCGATTTCTGTGACTCCTTAGTGGCCGACATTCAATATTTGATTTATTTGATCGTGCTACATTTTCCTCGGTCTTCCTCCATTTCTAGTTCCATTTATACGGTTAGCATATAATTTTTTTATTTTGTTTATAACACCACCATTTGCACCGCATTCACTTCTTATATTTTCATTCGACACTCTATCATACACAGAGTAGCCACTATTTATTCTACTTTCATCCTTTTTTTGCCAGTTTCATGTTTCCCTTCCATACATAAGGGTCGGTACACGAACACCGTTGTGCACTGCCATTTTAGCTTTTTTGGTTCGGTTTTTGTTTGCGATGACAACATTAAGTGCACCATTCACTTTGTTGCCTGCCCCAACCCTTCTTTCAATATCCCTCTCCACTGTAAACATACTTCCCAAATACACAAACTGATATACTTGCTATAATTTAATTCTCACTCAAAAGTACTAACAATTTGATTGAATCTTTCAATAAAATTCAATTCGAATTAGCTTATTTATTAATAGACATTGCAAACCAGCAAAATCCTCCTTAGTGAGCGGTCAGCAATGCCCAATGCAATTGCATGCTTCTACGGTTTTGGGTCTTCCTAAACCCCTAGGTCTTAGTGTGGATCCAGTTCCTTCCAATGTACGCACCAAGTCATGATTAAATTACGGTGAGGGACGGTATCACGACGCCCAAGATAGAAGTGCAGCCGAAAGGCCCGCTGTGTGGCGATGACAGAACGGCCATTTTCAAGATACGTGCGGACGGCAAAGCCCCGATGTTGTCCGGACCAAACCATGGCAACGACTGAAAACGGCCAGACCCTCCCGATACAATGAGATCATTCCCAGGTTCCTACCCACACCACACGGGATGTATTGGCCTTTTAAATTTTGCCACGTTTTGCCGCACCCTGTACGATTTAATATTTAGTAAGGAATAGGGATGCGCACTCACCTTGTCGTCTTCATCACTCTCGGGGACGTCGGATTCATAGTTCTCCTTCAGCTTCTCCACCACTTCGATGTAGTCCAACTCGGCCAGATACTCATCACCATCGTTCAGTCCATCCTGGAAGGGAATATTGGGAAACAAATTTCAAGTTTAGAATGCCGGTGTACAGTGGCAGCATTGTCATATAAATAAGTACGTAAAATATACTTTTATTATCATTCATTCTTCCCACATGTCTAAACCATCTTAACCCTTACCGCTCCATTACTTTTTTATATTGTTTGTCAGCCAACTCTAATTTAAATAATGTCAAAATATTTTTATTTATAGGTAGTTGCAAAAAAATCGTTAAAAATTCATTTGTAATGATTTATTCTTCAAATTACAAAACAATTTACAAAAAACATCATGGACTACTTGTAGTTTTGCATAGTATGGTACTTTTTAAAACAATCTCCAGGATGGAGACCAGGTCTCACAAAACCACACTGTTTCCCGTCTTCCCCCTGGAATCTTTCTGTTACTGCACACAGTACAGTCTTTAGAACCTTTGTCCAGTTTCGCAATGAAGTGGGGCTTGCACTTTAATCGCTCCTCTGCATGACGTATCACGCCAAGTTCCCGCCATTTTAGGTTATGTGAATTTGCAAGGATTATTTTATAGTAAAATAAAAACGGAAAACAGTCAAAATCTTATTAAAATGTGAAATTAAATGTTTTTTAACGAATAATCACAAGAAAGTTTTGCGCGTGAAAATACACGGGCGCGCAAGCCTTATCTTGTCGGCCGCCAGTCGACCAGTATAGCAGCGTACATATAGTCATGTCGGCTGGCATTCAACAAAGGAGTGGTAAGGGTTAATGTTACTTTCATTACATCAAATTTTTTTTATTTTTTTGTATACAACAGGTCTTCAGATGATTTTTTAAATAGCATAAAAATGACACAAAGACTACGCATCCCTGAGGCAACTCACACCATCACAAAATATGTCGAAATATATATGTGTGTGTGTGAAGTATCATAGTGTGCGTATACTGACCACATTGGCCACGGCGTCCGTGAGCAGGTTTCCAGCGTAGATGCAGAGGAAAGTGCCGCGCGAGACGTCGTTGAGTGCGCGTATGCCCCAGCCCCGGTTCAGCGTCTTGAACACCTGAAATGACGCACGTTCAGATGTCATATCGCTCCACGAGACCACACGCCACAGTCACTCGGAGACAATCCGCCCACGCGATTGTTGGGCAGATCACTATTGGTGAATATGTCCTGGTGACATCAGCTTTCTACGAGTAGCCACCTTCAATACCACAATAGATTGTCAATAATGGGTATTTATTGTTTCTCTGAGTATCTTATATTGAAGAAATCTACATCTAAAGATTAATGTATCTAAAACTAAATATAAACAAAACAAAATATATACATCGCCTCTTTGCGACAATAACGTGACATTTAAAAAAAAATGCTTCTTTATTATTCGATGATCAAATTCACTTTATTTTCTACAAAAACTTGGTATTTTTAAAGTGAAAAACAGAGAATTTATGAGGGAAAGAGACAACACAACAGTGGTATATTGTGTTATCACATTGTCTCTTTCAGACGGGTATTTTGTTTTATTTTTCAATTTTTCGATATAACACGTTATTCTCGCAAAGAGGCGACATGTATGCGACAACAAAAGATAATTCTGTCTAAAGCCAAATGTAAATGTATCTAAACAAAATATATACATGTAACTAACTAACTAACTAACTAACCATTCTTTCCTGACATATTTCTCTCGCTTCCTCAACATTCATACATCGTGTCATGCACGCGCGTCCATTTCTCTGACTCCTCACATGGCCGACATTCATATTTGATTTATTTGATCGTGCCACGTTTTCCTCGGTCTTCCTCTATTTCTGGTTCCATTTACATCGTTAACATATAATTTTTTTACCATTCTTTCTTCATTCATTCTTTCCATATGTCCAAACCATCTTAATGATCCTTTCATTATTTTGTTCATGACACCATCATTCGCACCGCATTCACTTCTTATATTTTCATTCGACACTCTATCATACACAGAGTATCCACACATTTGTCTAAGAGATCTCATTTCTACTGCATTTATTCTACTTTCATCCTTCTTTTGCCAGTTCCATGCTTCACTTCCATACATAAGGGTCGGCAGAAGAACACCGTTGTGCACTGCCATTCTAGCTTTTTTGGATAGGTTTTGTTATATACATGCATAAAACAAAAGATAAATATCTCTTAAATCAAATATAAATATGTCTAAAATAAAAGTTAAATGTATCATATAAACAAAATGAAAATGTGATAGTCACCTGGAGCTTGAGTTGGAGCGGATGTTGGACAACGCGGTTGAGGCACGTGGCGGCGCACTTGCACCTGCAAACATGTCACACCACCATGAGGACTTATTATTATGTTCTGAAGCAAACATTCTTTTCAAATGCATACACACATTAATTCGGAAGCTGATTACAATTTCAAACAGTTGGCACATGTGTCAAGATCTGTCGTACATTTTTTCATCTCAATTAACGTAACCCCAATTAACATGGATGCCATCGTGGTCGCCAGGGGGATAAAAACACACAGAAGAAAAGCATAACAATATATCCTGTCATCTTCTATAGCCCTTGCCTTCTGTAGTGATTGCCAATGCCAGAGGGACCAAACACACAAATAGAATAACATAACCCCCCAAGACACACACAAAGAAGGGGAGATGAGAACCTGGAGTTGCACTCGTATATGCCGGTGGGCACGGGGTCCATGAGCCTCTTGTACTGGTAGCCCACGCGGTCCGTCTGCGGCAGGACCAGGCGCACCCCCTCCAGCGTGAGCTGCCAGCAGGCGCAGCGGGAGCGGTCCTGGCAGTCGTCGGTGCAGTCGCAGCCCGAGAGGAAGTCGGGGTCCAGGTTCAGGTGCACGCCCTGCGTGGGCATGCGCCGCGTGCTGTACGAGCTGAACTCGGGCAGGGAGTGGTCGTAGTAGTTCACACACGGGACGGGCACCGCCTCCACGCCGTGGGACAGGTCCTGCAACACAATCCTCACTAGTACACTGCGCCTCACAATCCTCACTAGTATACTATGTACCACAATCCTCACTAGTATACTGTGTATTACAATCCTAACTAGTACACTGCGTCTCACAATCCTCACTAGTATACTGTGTACCACAATCCTCACTAGTACACTGCGTCTCACAATCCTCACTAGTATACTGTACATCACAATTATTATTAGTAAACTGCATCCCACAATCCTCACTAATATTTTAAATGCCATGTTTTCTTGGTCTTCTTCGACTACATACTCCATTTACATCGTTAATGTATACTGCGTTCCATGCATCCATGCGTTCCACATGTCTAAAATACTCATGTGCATAATACTTTCTTCCGCATTATATTCCTTCCTGACTTGAAATTCTGGCATACATCATTTTATCACACAAACATCAAAGAGATCTCATCTCCATATTAATTTTTTTATACCATTTCCCGCCTCGGGCATCCCAATAGATGTCTCTTCTAAATTGTAGTTCCAGGGATCTAATTTCTACAGCATTTATTCTGTTCTCATCCTTCTATGCTTCGATTCCCCTCCTTGGTCCTCAACAAATAGTCTCTGATGATTTTGAAAATGAAATGTGCATGACTCACCCTCTTGCTGACGAAGCACTTGGTGGGCACGAACTCGGCGAGGCAGTGCACCCAGTGGTCGAAGTCGAAGAGGTCCACGCTCATGGGCGAGGCGGTGAGGCGCAGGTAGAGGTGCAGCTCCTGCGGGGAGCGGAGGCGGCGCCCGCACGGAGCGCGGTACGCGATGGTCCGCTTGCCGCGGTACTTCAGGATCAACCTGGAGACACGGCACATCCGTTAACTACCACGCACAATCCAGCGGGAATATCGCCAATGGGGAATGCTAAAGACGGAAGCACGAATTATAAATAAAAGTTCACAAAGAAATTACATAATCTTTCCTTTCATCAAAAACCTATCCAAAAAAGCTAGAATGGCAGTGCACAATGGTGTTCTTCTACCGACCCTTATGTATGGAAGCGAAGCATGGAACAGGCAAAAGAAGGATGAAAGTAGAATAAATGCAGTAGAAATGAGATCTCTTAGACGAATGTGTGGATACTCTGTGTATGATAGAGTGTTGAATGAAAATATAAGAAGTGAATGCGGTGCGAATGATGGTGTCATGAACAAAATAATGAAAGGATCATTAAGATGGTTTGGACATATGGAAAGAATGAATGGAAAAAAAATGGTAAAAAATTTATATGTTAATGATGTAAATGGAACCAGAAATAGAGGAAGACCGAGGAAAACGTGGCATGATCAAATAAATCAAATATTGAATGTCGGCCATGTGAGGAGTCAGAGAAATTGACACGCGTGCATGACACGATGTATGAATGTTGAGGAAGCGAGAGAAATATGTCAGGAAAGAAAAGTGTAGCAGTCCATTCTTTCTGCCTACCCCTTCGGAGAGACAGCGTGATGGTTAGTTAGTTAGTTAGTTAGTTTCTTTTCATCAAATTTCTGCACATAACGTAAATGACAGATTACATTCTGACAATAGACACATTGAATAGTAACATACTTCAGAGTGATAAAGCCCGCCTTCAAATCCATACAATAAATTGTATATATCTTCTGGTATATATGCACCTAGCTATATGATTACAAGCCAAAAATACATAAGTGCGACAAGGACCCTTTTACATTTCGCAAGCCCAATATAAAGCCCATTGAAAACATGAAACAAAACATGTGGACGTAGGCGATATCGCGGGCATCTCACCTACGGTACGTATGAGTGAAATAAAATACGGCGCGTACGAGTGGAACAAAACATACACTTAGGTCATTTCTGCGCATGTCAGCGATACCTCAACATTATTAACTGTTAATTATAAAACATTGTTTACGGTATCACAGCTTTTTCATCAACCTATGTTGACACCACCAGGTGTTCAAATAATTTCCAATGCATATTGAAGTTATGAGAAGCAATGTGTACTAGTTGAGGGAAGGTGACATTGGTTATATGGTACCTCTGCCAGCCGGAGAGCAGGGGGCGCGCCAGGGGGTTGTAGGTCCTCAGGTCGCGTAGGGGGAGGGCCCCGCGCGGCAGGCACGTGGGCCCGCACGTGTGCGGGGACAGGCGGGACGGCTTGATGGACACCTTCGGCGAGTAGTACTGGAACAGGGCAGGCAGATATCACAACACTGGCTTCACCATACCACACTGTTCTTTCACAACATTCATACATCGTGTCGTGCACGCACATCCATATCTCCAACTCCTCACATGGCCGATATTTAATATTTGATTGTGCTAAGTTTTCTTTAGACATCCTCTATTTCTAGTTGCATTTACGTCATTAATTTTATTATTATTATTTTGTTGAATCGCCCTTCACATCATGACAGCATGAGCCAAATGGATGTAAAGGGTATTTATAGCTATCATAGTGATTCTCGTGACATGTGATAGGTAGATAATCTATCGCCATTTTATTGTCACGTGAATTCTACACCAGACCAAAGACAGTGTGACAATCACACCGGGAATGCCCTCGCCGGGAATCGAACCAGGAAACTTCGGGGTGGCAGTCAGTGCACTTACCACTCGGCCACGAAGGTTGTGTTTCTATCCTATTCTTTCTTTCCATGCATCCAAACCATCTTAATGATCCTTTCATTATTTTGTTCATAACACCATCATTCGCACCGCATTCACTTCTTAAATTTGCATTTGACAGTCCTCCATATACAGATTTTTCACACATTTGTATAAAAGATCTCATATTCTACTTTCATCCTCCTTTTGCTAGTTTCATGCTTCACTTCCATACATAAGGGTAGGTACAAGAACACCATTGTCCTCTGCAATTTTTGGATAGGCTTTTGTTTGTGATGACAACTTTAAGTGCACCATTCACCTGGCCCAACCCTTCTTTCAAAATGTTTTGTAAACACACTACCTAAATATACTAACTATTCCCGCTAATGTGCAGACTGCCATGATTTAAAATGAATGTTTTGGATAAAATATCTCACCACGACTTTGCTCTTGGCCTGGTCGGAGTTGGTCTGCTGAGTCTCGGGAACGCTGTTTCTGGTCGCTCCCGTCTCCGGGGCGATGGTCACCAGCGCCGCCAGCCCAACGGATCCCTTGGTCGTGCTCTTTCGGGCCACCGCGCGGCTGGTCAGCTCCGGCACCTGCTGCTTTCCCTGCCCTGGTGGCATCTTCTGCGCTTGTACCTGCCCACGTGTGTGTGACATCAATTATTTCATCTCTCAAGTACTAACATATTAACCCTTACCACTCCATTATTTTTTGATATTGTTTGTTGGCCAACTCTAATTTAAATAATGTCAAAATATTAAATTATTGATAGGTAGTTACAAAAAAAATCGTTAAAAATTCATTTGTAATGATCTATTCTTCAAATAAAAAACAATTTACAAAAAACATTATGGACTACTTATAGTTTTGCTTTAACATTATGGATTACTTTAAATAGATCGAGGGGACAAACTCTAGGGGACGCCCACGCCGAGAGTACCTGGAGGACCTGTTGGTGGACGTGCGCTGCTCATCATATGCACATTTCAAAAGAGCCGCACAAGACAGGGAAGAATGGAAGAGAATAATGGAGGAAATTGCTGCAAACCAATCCCAGGATTGAAACCAGAGAAGAGAAGAGAGAAGAAGATAGTTTTGCATAGTATGGTACTTTTTAAAACAATCTCCACGATGGAGACCAGGTTTTCTGGAACAGGTCTCACAAAACCACACTGTTTCCCGTCTTCCCCCTGGAATCTTTCTGTTACTGCGCACAGTACAGTCTTTAGAACCTTTGTCCAGTTTCGCAATGAAGTGTGGCTTGTACTCTAATCGCTCCTCCGCATGAAGCATCACGTCAAGTTCCCGCCATTTAAGGTTATGTGAATTTGCAAGGATTATTTTATAGTAAAATAAAAACAGAAAACAATCCCTTCACACATGAAGGGATTTGTACTCACCGTTCTCTCCGCCTCTCCCGCCGTCTGCACCTTCTCTCCTTCTTCCGCGGCTGCCTGCTCCGGCCTAGAGTATTCCACATACGGGAAGTTCTTGTTCTGAAACCACAATATCAATGAGTGTCTTCCTAGTCATGAACCGTTCCTGCTAGGTCCATTCCACATTGACCATCAACATGTAATCCATTAAGCCTTATCACCAAAAGCAGGGTGGATGCACATAAAAGGCTGTTATTGAACAATGGGTAATTGGATAAATGGGTGAGACGGGTAATTAAACATCTGGGTTATTGGATAGACAGATTATTAGATAGATGGGTTATGGGTGAGGATTATTTAACAGATGGGTTATTGGAGAGATGGGTTATTGAACAGCTGGGTAAATGGATAGATGGATTATTGGATAGATGGGTTATTGGTGAGATGGGGAATTGAACAAATGGGTTAGACGGATTATTAGAAAGATGGGTTATGGGTGAGAAGGATTATTTAACAGCTGGGTAAATGAATAGATGGATTATTGGATAGATAGGATTATCGGATAAAAGCATTATTGGAGAGATGGGTTATTGAACAGATGGGATTATTGGATAGACAGGTTATTGGATAGAAGGGTTATCGGATAGAAGGGTTATCGGATAGAAGGGTTATTGGATAGAAGGGTTATTAGATAGAAGGGTTATTAGATAGAAGGTTTATTGAATAGAAGGGTTATTGGATAGAAGGGTTATTGGAAAGAAGGGTTATTGGATAGATGGGTGATATTGTATGAGAGGTGTGCGCCTTACCTTTGACGGATTGGTGGTGGCGTAGGTGGCGCGGTGGCGACCGTGGGCGCGCCGGTCGGCGGCCTGCAGCTCGTGGAAGAGGGGCTCCAGGCGTGTGCTCCCGCGATGGATCCACTCCTCGCGGATGCCCGCCCCCCCGGCATTCTCCACGAAGCGCAGCAGCGCCAGGGACGCGTCCACCTTCAGCACCGTGGTGAAGTAGAACTTGCCTGCGGTACAAACACTCACCGTAAACTAATTTAATCTATTTTCTAGATTCATCATCATATTTTGTGGATTTTGAACAATATTATAATAAAGATTTATTATGTAGACGTTTAATGATCGAAGTGTGCGCGGGAGATGCCTATCGGTGGCGATGAGGTTCGCAACCCATCACACCGCGTCTCTCGCGGGGGCGAAAAGAGAAGGATGGAGTGCCGCATCGATTAAAGTGTGGCAGTCCATTCTTTCTGCCTATCCTTTCGGGGAGACGGCGTGATGGTTAGTTAGTTAGTTTTTTTTATAATAAAGAAGCGATAGGGTTAGAGGTTTTATATTTTTTTAAAGATTTTTTATTTTTTACAATTGTGTTAAATCGCTCTTAACATCATAAGAGCGCGAGCCAAATTGATGTAAAGTGTATAGTTATCATATTGATTCTAGTGACATGTGATAGGTAGCTAATCTATCACCATTTTATTGTCACGTGAATTCTTCACCAGACCAAAAACAGTGTGACAATCATACTGCCATCGCCGGGAATCGAACCCGGGGCATTCGGTGTGGCAGTCGAAGCACTTACCTAGGAAAATCTCAAGCAGTTAGAGATTTATTTACTTATTTATTTTATTTATAAATAATACACAAATGAGACATAACAAACGAAAAACATTTAGGCCACTCATTTGGACACAAAATGGTGTTACAAAGGTAAGATAAAACAACATGAAACCAAAAAATCCTACATATCAGAAGGAATCCAAATATGTCGACGTCAGTGAGGCAGTACTCTTTCCAGAATTTGTAATATTTTTTTTATACTTACTGACTGACCCTGAAAATGTCTAAGCCCGAGACAATTAGATTCAACGTCCGAATTGCTCTTCCTACTGGCATCACCAAAGGCAGGTTGGTTGATGTCGGCGCTGTCGCAGGTAATTATCGGGAACAAAAAGACCTATTTGCACCAGAACATAGGGGTTCTCAATACAACTGAAGGAACCGAGGTTAGGTTAGGTTATGTTATGTAATGTGTAAGACGACTGACCGTTGTACTCGGCCCTGATGGCGTGGCCGGCCTCCACGCGCACCATGGGCTGGCTGGGGTAGGCCTTGAGGTACTTGCTGATGAAGTCCCTGGAGTCGGGGTGCACGTCCTCCCAGGGGCAGGCCGACCGCTCGCACACCAGCAGCAGGTCCGCGTGCCGCACGTAGCGGGCGTACCCGTCGTCCGAGAACACCAGGTACCTGAAATATTCACAATCTAATTTACAATCGCGCTCTCCCCATCGCCATCACCAAAACTGGACAGATCACTTGGATTCAACCCTGGAGAGGATCCGATTCAAAATGACGAGGTATTTTTTTCTAATACAGTGAAACCCGGATTTTACGTCCCCGTATTTAACGTTATTGCGTTTTATTATTTCAGTCCCAATATATTTTAGTACATTTTTTACCAGCTTTTACGGGTTTTTTTTTCCTGCAATTTACGTCGAAAATATTCAAAATATGAGAGTTACGCGCGCTAGACTATGAGTCGGCGCATCGTTTCGGCCGTGATTGGTCGGCATACGGCATGCAACATGGTGATTGGTCGACATTTTTAAATTTTCGCCAGTTAACATCTGTCCTTCTGTCAATCTGATTTCGACTCGATTTGTAACGCTTCGTTCTTTTTGACATTAATCGCGATCGTCATTTACAAACAGTTTTTACGTTTTTTGTTATTTTTTTAAAAGTTAACTATAATATTTTCTTTCTTTTTACATCGGTTTCATTTTGTTTCACGCATTTCTCGAACTAATCTACGTGATTTAAAAAAAAACATTTTCAATACCATTTACATTTTCCCTCCATTTAGGTTTTTTTCTCTCGGTCCCTTAAAAAACGTAAAAAAGGGGTTTCACTGTATATTTATTTTAACTTGCTTAGGGTAAAGATATGGCGTGATGGTGAGTTAATTAGTTAGAAACAACGAGGTTGATGTGAAGACTCATAGTTGCACGGTTTGCATCTGTCTATTTTGAAGGGTAATAGAATCTAAATACTTACCGGTAGCGATTGGCGAGACAGGGAACCTCGGCGATGATTCCGGAATGGTACGCAGATTTGCTTGGAGCTCCCATCTTCTGGTTCTTGTACATCGCAATCACTCGAGTCCCTGCAGACAAATATATACAGAGTTTACAAATATGAACATTTATGTAAAACTCCATATTAACCGTTTTATTAGAGTTAGTAGTTACGCATTTTAACGATAATCTAAACCTGAAACTCCGACAAATTAGGGGTGAGCGATCCGCTCACGAGTTAACTCAAAGAGTCATCAAATCAGTTTATTTTCTCAAAAGACATTACAAACATTTTTTAAAGTTTAAGGCATCTATTGAGAACAGGTAAAACATAATAAATATATAATACCAGGAACGCATGAGAGATGGTTCGACATTAGGAATACAAGATACTCTCCAAAGTCAAGAGTATTTGTCTTCTGAACGTACTTTCACTAATATGAAAGACATCGATCTCCGAAGCGATCATGTTCAGCAGTTTGATTGCTCTCCCCACTGTCTTCACCAGAGGCAGGTTGGTTCTGCATGCTGGGAGATAAAACAGTCTGTGCTGACGCTGTCGAAGATAGCCATCCGGAACATAAAGATGGATAGCCTCCAAGATGACGGAATTCTCAAAGAATCCCTTGATAAGTCTGAAGAGATGGGTAAGTGTGGACCCATCCCTCCTTATCTGTAAACTATTGGTCCCCAGCATGCCCAAGAGGAATGCAGTGGGATAAAGCCACGGATAGCTACCAAACACAGATAGCTAGCTCTCTTTGATGAACGAGTCAGTGATGACTCAGAAAAAAAGAGCGGCAGAGGTTTTATTGACTTGTTCTCGTACTTAGAAGTGATGTATATTGAGGATATAGATCCAGGTTTAAGGATTTTTTTTTAGCTTGCATTAGAATTGAAGAGGTGCTAGCTGGCTCACCTTGGGGATACCTGACGAGCGAGGGTTCCTGGTATGCGATCTGGCGCCCGGTGACTTGCTTGATGGCCCGCCTGTCCTCGGTGGCTGCCATCACCGTGAAGCGGACACGCACCAGGGAAAATGAAGATATGGAGCCGTTGGCCAGCTGGAAAAACAAGATGCATATCTGTACAATCAAAATAACACTAAAAACTTAGACGAACACAGACTCTGGACCAGGAACTGTGACAGATATCACTTACCGAATGCACGAACTAAGACAGGACAATCAAGGATATTGAACAATGGACTGAAACTTTACAATGAACTACCAAAAGACACAAGGAGTCTCACTACAACTCAATATAAAATATATCTGAAACAATACATAATTAATTGTAAGATCTAAAAATGTATCCATATAACCCAATTGGGTTTTTAAAAAAATTAAAAACTACCTAAAAAACTTTCCTAAAAAGGTAAAAGGGTAGTGCACAATGGTGTTTTTGTACCGACCCTTATGAATTGTAGTGAAGGATGGAACTGGCAAAACAAGGATGAAAGAAGAATAAATGCAGTAGAAATGAGATCTCTTAGATGAATGTGTGGAAAATCTGTATATGATAGTGTCGAATAAAACTATAAGAAGTGAATGCAGTGCGAATGAAAGTGTTTTAAACATAATAATAAAAGGAACATTAAGACTTATTCTATGCGTAAGGGTCGGTACAAGAACACCATTGTGCACTTAATGAATGTATGAAAAATAATTAATTAAGAAAGAATGTATATGTTAAACAATGTAAAGCAGACACGAGGAAAACACGTGTGATCCATGACAAATCGATGTGCGTGCATAAGACGATGTGTGAATGTTGAGGATGCAAGACAGGTGTGTGGATTGAATAGTGTGGTATTCCTTTCTCTCTGCCTACCCTTTCGCTGAAACGGCATGATGGACTGTTGTTGTTATGAAACATAAAGAGCAGTGGCGGTACTCCCATAGAAGCCCAGAAGCCCGGCTTGCGTAAGAAATTTTGAATCAAAACCTCTTCTGGCTTACAGAGGTTCAGCTCCTGTAGCTATTCCTCTTACGTCTGATGGCAATATTGTTGGAAGGTGATTTGGTGGGTTGTTGGTTTATGTGGGGGCATGATAACTTAGAGTTGGGGGTTTTGATTCAAAATTTCTTAGGCAAGTCGGGCTTCTGGGCTTCTATGGGAGTATCGCCACTGATATAGAGACATCTATTGGGACAATTATTAAATCTAAAAGCATATCTCAAATATTGGGTTTTCGGTTTATGCATTTGACCATAGTCATGTAGCAAACTGATGACACTTACGGGCGTCCCTTTGGGCAGGATCTGGACTATTTTAGCGAGACACCACGCTCCGAAGATGGACTGCTTCACCGCAAACACGGAGTCGCCCACCTTCAGCGGCCGGTCTTGCAGGGGCCCGGCCATAGGCAGCTCCTGGAATTGACAAAGTATTCATTCAAACATTTTTATATCCTTCTTCTTCCTTGTGAAGAATGACTGAAGACAGAATGGTGAAGAAGGTATATGCAAGCGACGTGAACGAAGCTAGAAATAGAGGATCATCATCATCATAGTACGCCTCTCCCAAAACCCGCCACCGCCCCCTATCCATTGCCGCTTCCATCCATCCATGTCCAGCAATACTCTTCAGAACGTCGGTCCAGCAGGCAGGGGGACGTCCAACTCTACGGAATCCTGTACGCGGTCTCCACTCCAGAACCCGTCTTCTTCAGAACCATTCTCCGACAGATATGGCCAGCCCACCGCCACTTCAGCCACCTCAGTCACCTTGGTTTGTTGTCAAATAAATTTGTTTCTTAATCTGTCCCTCAAGGTTATTCCAAGCATGGCTCTTTCCATGGGGCGCTGGGGGACCTTGAATCTGTTGACTAAATCTTCGATACCATGTATTCTTCTTGGTCTTACGCATGCTTTATAGATTCTCACCTTACTCTTAATGGGCATGTCTTTGTTTTTATATATTGTGGATTTTAGAGCACCAGATATTGCAGCTGCCTTGTTAACTTGGGCTTGTATTTCTTTCCGCAGAATAGAAAAAAAAATAGTCATGGAAATTTGATTAAAACACGACATGAACCAATTATTAAAATATTTTAAGTCAGCCATGTTCAAAGTCTCAAAAATAGATGCTCGTTCATGACACGATGTGTGAATATAGAGGAAGTTATAAGCAGTGGGACAGTATGGCTCTCCATCCACTCTGCCTACCCTACCGGAGACATGAGGCGATGTTATTTAGTAAGTTAGGTTAGAAATACTCACAGCCTTATTCTGCTGAGCAATGGAGTCATTCTTGATGGCCTCCTGATCATCCTCTGGAAATCCCAACTGAAATGGAAGAAAGAATATGAAGTTTTACATCATTTTTCAAGAAACAATATATATACAATGTGTATTTTCGACACTTTATCAAACGAAATGTGCGATATTAGACAAAAAATTATCAATAAAAATTGATTTTTTTTAGAAAAGTTACCTACTTAAGAAATAGGGGCGCTTTATTTTTTTCATTTGAAAAACTCATCTCCTGTTCTTTTATTTTTGTTCTCTTCAACTAACTAACTAACTAACTAACCATCACGCCGTCTCCCCGAAGGGGTAGGCAGAAAGAATGGACTGTCACACTTTTCTTTCCTGACAAATTTCTCTCGCATCCTCAACATTCATACATCGTGTCATGCACGCGCGTCAATTTCTCTGACTCCTCACATGGCCGACATTCAATCTGTCTTCTTCTATTTCTGGTTCCATTTACATCATTAACGTATAATTTTTTTACCATTCTTTCATCATTCATTCTTTCCATGTGTCCAAACCATCTTAATGATCCTCTCATTATTTTGTTCATGACACCATCATTCGCACCGCATCCACTTCTTATATTTTCATTCGACACTCTATCATACACAGAGTATCCACACATTCGTCTAAGAGATCTCATTTATTCTACTTTCATCCTTCTTTTGCCAGTTTCCATGCTTCGCTTCCATACATAAGGTTCGGTAGAAGAACACCACTGTGCACTGCCATTCTAGGTTATTGTTTGCGATGACAACTTTAGGTGCACCATTCACTTTGTTGCCTGCCCCAACCCTTCTTCAAGTAAGCGGCGTATTTTCTTCAAAGTAGTCTCATCCTAAAGGGAGAAAGTCTACCTAGCTAAGAAAATAAATAAAACTAGCAATATTACTTCGAAATTTCTAAAAATATATATTTTTGAAATTTTAGATCTGTAACTTTAAAATTGGGTCGTTGAGGTAAACTTTTTTATTTGTTTTATTAAATTTCATGATTTAATCTACAAATTCTCAAAAATAACTATGGGTCTATCTCTTTTCCTTGTCATGATATTCCACGGTATACAGAGCATTCTTCGGTATATCCACATCTCAAACGCCTTCAACTGGTTCATTACATTCACTTTCAGAATCCATGTTTCGCAGCCATATAGTAGAACAGACCATATATAAAACATTCAATCATTCTTTGTCGGAGTTTCAAATTAAGATTATCGTTGCAAAAGAAGGTACAATTCTGCATTTTATTTCTAATAAACTTGATAGGAATTATTCTCGGTGTACTTACAATGGGAGCGAAGACTTCCTTGCCAACCTTTCTGCTGGGAGTGTGGGACTGCTCCTCGTAAGAACATTGCTTCTTGATGCGGGCTGATCTCCTCTCCTGCATCAGGTTGTTCTGTAACACGCAACCACACCATCATCAGAGGGAATAGAGGGAGAGAGCCGTGTCTAATTGTTCAGATGACAAGAAAGATGGATCCTACGACAATAATCCACAATTCATAATGCCAAGTCTCAAGTGCAATATGTGTGAATGTGTTTAAAGAAACTGACCTCTATCTGCGTGTCCCCGTTGTTGTAGATGATGAGCTCCGAGTGGCACTCGGTGGGCTGCCGGAACCCGTCGTACAGCTCCTGCCTCATGCGGTCTAGCACCGCCTGCTCCACGTTGATCAAGCGCTCCAGCTCCTGACCCTTCGCTGCAACACATCATTCATCTGTGATACTCAAAGGTTACAACCACCTTGTAGTTCATGGTCGTTGTCTGCAAGTAGGACAGCTTACTGACACTCCGCTCAATTTGGCACCTACATTCAACCCTTTCAGCTCTTTCATACACTTGTCCATATACAGATTAAATAACCACGGGGACATTACGCAACCCTGTTAGACACTTTTATTGATATCAAACCAGGCTGTAAGATTTCATTCCATCTAAAATATAATAAAACACTAAGAAGACAGACATTTTCATTAATCTCTCTTCTTCTATTGGCAGGCAAGACACTTAAAGCCACTCACCATCCAGTTTGTCCATCTCCGCTCTGAGCGAGCCTTCGCACATGGAGATCTGGCTCTCGAGGTTATACTTGTTCCACGTGTCGGTGAAGACCTCCGCCAGGCTGTCCTGCAGGTGCGCCGCATCCTCGGGCGGAAGGCGCTCCCCGCCCGTCCGTTTTGGGGGCGCCCACGACTTGAAGCCGCCGTTCTCCTTGCCGGCCTCCTCGTCGGATTCCGAGTCAGAGATCTCCACCATGTCCTCGTTGTACGGCATCTCCTCGTCCAGGATGTTCAGGCCGACTCTCACGCGGGTCGTGAGGCGCTAAAATATAATAATCCAATGTATTTATATAATAAAATTGGAGAGACATCTCCAGGCGTAGTCTAGTAGAGCTATCATCACCTAAGGATGCCAATACTAACACATAAACAAATAATTTGTGTAATATGAAGATTTGTACATTTGTTGGTAAAATCGCATCGTTTGATTGGTTAACGGCACGCCGCGGCGCTTCCCGCGTATATTCGGGGCGGTCCTCGGTACGATTCCAACCTTCGAGGCGAGCGCAAAAAATACGTAAAAAATACGGTGACCATTATGGAAGCACCTACGAAACTAGGAAAAGGGAGGCCTTTGTCTGGACAAACGAAGGAAGTCGTTTTAAATACTTCCATAATAAACGTGAAGTGTTGATGGAGGTAATTATTAAATGTTAATATTGTATATTAAATATTAATTTAAATAGAAATGTTAAAATAATTTAAGTAAAAACATAATTAATTAATAATCAAAAGATTTTCGGAATCGAATGATTAGAAATTGTTCTTAATTAAATAAATACCTATCTGTAATAGGTACCTATTTAATTAGAAACATAATCGAATAAGTCATTCGATTGTTAAAAATGATAAAATTACTAATCATTCGATTAACAAAATCACTCGATTGTCTTATCAGTACTTTTATATACATAAAACAAATTATACAAATATATTAATGGATATAAAGTGTTCATATTAATAATGTTCAATTTTTTCAGAGAGCAAATCGTACTGAAGATGATTCGGCAGCTACAGTAGCTGGTGTCTCTTCCAAAACCGTAAGTTCTTTGTTATTCACTCAAATATATTAGCTATATAACCCTGTAAAGCATATTTTAACAAAAACATATATTTTATATATAAAGACACTACTTATTTTATATACGTATAATAATCGAATATTTTTTTTTTCAGAAATTAAGTCTTACTGATGAAGTTTCAGCAGCAACTGGTATTTCCTCCAGAGCAATAAGATTATTAGTGTCATCATCAAAAAATGATGGGAAAGAAAACGCTATTTCGTCACCAAAAAAGAAAAGAAACCGGTCGAGTCAATATACTCCCGATTCTTTTGACGAATCCATAATAAGAAGGTGTGATATGATTTTCATATCAAAGAAAAAATATTACCAACAACCGGAAGGTTATTGCCCGCTCTACAAAAATCCATCGGTTTCAATGGTTCTGAGGCAACGCTGAGAAGAATTTTGATTGGAATAGGATTCAAATGGTGCAAGACACAGGACAACTTGAAAGTTCTACGCGAGAAGCCAGATATTATTTTTAAACGGATATCGTATTTGAGAGCGATACGAAGGTATCGCGAAGAAAATAGGCCGATAGTATATACAGATGAAACCTATATTCATACAACCATGTGTCATCAACTTCGTGGAGTGACAAATCTGGTGAAGGTATAAAAATCCCAATATCCAAAGGATCCCGCTTCATTATTGTACATGCCGGCAGCAAAAAGGGTTTCATACCTGATGCCCTACTAATGTACAAATCCCACCAAAAGACTGGTGATTACCACGATGATATGAACTTTGCCAATTATCAAAAATGGTTGACTGAAAAATTAATCCCTAATATGGAACCTAGGTCTGTGGTGATAATTGATAATGCGTCATACCACAATAAGTTGGTCAATCCAGCACCGACATCGAATTCTAAGAAGGCCGATATGATTCAGTGGTTGACTCAAAAGGGCATTCATTTTTCGAGTCACATACTTAAACCTGAATTGTATCGGCTAATATGTTTACATAAAAACATTTTCAAGGAATTCGCTGTCGATAAGCTATTCACCGAACATGGTCATGACGTATTAAGGCTTCCGCCATATCACCCAGACCTTAACCCGATTGAGAACATTTGGTCAATGATAAAGGGGCATGTAGCATCCAGAAATGTGGACATGACGTTAAGTTCCGTCGAAAAATTGGTCAAAGAAAAAATAGCATCAATCACCAGTGTTGAGTGGGATAACGTCTGCAGGCATGCATGCAAAAACGAAGATGAATATTGGGAAAGGGACATTGCATTTGATGACCTCACCGATAATAATGATTTATTTTTTAACGTGTCAAATGACGAAAGTGATGATACATCGGATTGTGATGAGTAATTGGTATTTTTAAGATTCCTTTTACTTATTATTTTGTTATATTAACATTTGTATACTATTGTAACATTTTTGAAACTTTTTTACTGTACAAAACCTTTTTTTATTATATTCTGTTCTTTTTTCTGATGTTGTAATATTACACTAAAATATTATTTTTACAGTTTTCGATATGATAACAAAACATGAATATATTTGATTAGAATGTAAATATTTGTACCTTATTTAAAAAAAATCTTATTTATCTCCTTTATATATATCTCCTTATAAAATATCAAAAAGAAGACGATTCAAACATGCATGTGGTCGATACCTAAAACGTGTGAAAAAATCATTGCTCTAATGTTAAATTCCAGGGAGAACATCGAGTAATACGATTGTATGGAGAAGCAGGTTTGATCACGTGACCTGGTATCCTCTTAAATGTGTAAATAAATCGAATGTTTTTTTTTAAACGTTATTTGATTGCAAATCGTAATTTAAAATCAAATGTTAAATATAAAATTATATACTTTCACAATATGGTCACCCTATCGGCGTTGGCATTCTTATCTGAAAACAAGTCTACTGTATGATTTGCAGAGACTTTCACAGTGCATTAACCCTCCCTTCCCCGTGATGGGTATCTTCTACACGTTGCTTTTAATAACCATCAATATCTCTATAAATATAATAAATACAAGGTTAAGATTTTAGGTATTCCTCCATTATATATTTACGCATTGATTAAAAAAATAATATTAATAATAATCAGAATTCATCGGGTACATCGGAGGTATTTTGTGAACATCGGAAACAAAATTCGTAGCGCTGAGTACGCGACACTATATTCGCATCTCACTCTTGCATATGCTCTAGCTCAATGTTCTCACTCTCGCTGTCACGCCGCGCCGGCGGCAGTCGCTTTCGGGCTTCCAACCAGAGCGGGTCTATGTTCGTTCCGTGAGCGTTGCCAGATGTTTTTTTTAATGTTTTTAGCAATTAAATCTCAATTATTATAATTATTTACTTCAATTATAATTATATAAGGGGATTAGCTATGAATGTTCCTATTTTTCCGATTTAAAATTGCTAATTTTTTAACGCGTACTGACTACCCTACACCGGAACACACGTTTTTATTTTAGCACCGTAAGGGAAAGGTTAATAAAGATTTTCTGCTTAATGCTTTCCAATCTTAATAAATGACGCTAGTGTAGAGTGAACTTAAATATGTAAAGATAGGCGTGGAATCCTAAAATATATACAAGTTCCAAAAATTTGTCAGACGTGGTGGTCATAAGAAAAAAAAAAGGAGGAATGGGGAATGTTGTTAAACATAAAGCGATCGCTGAACCCAACCAATGCCAGGTCATAAGTCCTGTAAGTGCCTCGGCCACCACATTCTGCTCCCAGAAAACAATTTACATCTTCGTCTCTATTGAGATACAATTAATCCTTATAAAAAAAAATTAAAGCTAAGATGGCAGTGCACAATGGTGTTCTTGTACCGACCCTTATGTATGGAAGTGAAGCATGGAACTGGCAAAAGAAGGATGAAAGTAGAATAAATGCAGTAGAAATGAGATCTCTAAGACAAATGTGTGGCAAATCTGTATATGATAGAGTGACAAATGCAAGTATAAGAAGTGAATGTGGTGCGAATGAAAGTGTTATGAACAAATAAGGAAAGGGTCATTAAGATGGTTTGGACACATGGAAAGAATGAGTGAAGACAGAATGGTAAAGAAGGTATATGTAAACGGCGTGAACGGAGCTAGAAATAGAGGAAGGCCAAGGAAAACGTGGCACGATCAAATCAATCAAATATTGAATGTCGGTCACGTGAGGAGTCCGAAAAATCGACGTGCCTGCATGACACGATGTATGAATGTTGAGGAATCGAGAGAAATATGTCTGGAAAGAAAAGTGTGGCAGTCCATTCTTTCTGCCTACCCCTTCTGAGAGACGGCGTGATGGTTAGAGTTAGTTTAAAAATTCTTAGAGATAGAGTCAAAAACGATAGCCACACTAATGTGGCAATGGACAGGTCACGTAGTCAGAAGCTCAAATATAAAATGGACAAGAAGACTGCTGACTTGGAGACCGTGGAATGCAAGAAGTACAGGGCGACCGCAACTCGGACTGTCGGTTACCTCCATGAGGGTGATCCCTCTCTCTAGACAGGTGTCGCAGGCACGGGGGTCGCTTGTAGATCCGGGAGCCCGGTACAGGGAGAGCATGAAGTGAGGGCAGGGCTGCGGAGCCGCTCTGGAGCAGGCAGGGTTCACGCAGCGCCCTTCAGGCTCAGCTATAGTCACAGGAGCGGGGGTGACTGTGGTCTCCTCGGAAGCTGGACACAAACCATAGATATTAATTTATGACACACTTTTGATAAGCCTTGCCTTATTGAATGTCCATATCCCAAAACCATCACAAAATAGTCTATTTCTCTCAAAAGACGTAACAAACAACAATTATAGTTTAAGGCGTCTATTGAGAAAAAGTAGAACATAATATTCGAGGTCTGTTCAAAAAGTATCCGACCATAATTTTTATTGGCAAAACAAATAACGCTTTGAGAGCTGAGCTTAGATGACCATTTGTAGGTATACCTAGTGCGCATGCTCAATTTTTTTCACGACCACAGCGCAACTCAGTCGCTGCCACGCCGTTGAAGAGTGAGCACGTGTACGCTATTGTTATATCTATGATCAAATACATTGGAACTGGAACCCTATTGTGAACTTTAATAATTTGGAAATAAAGAGACAAATCATATTTACCTGCAGCAGGCGTTGTTTTGGGGGGAATATCCTCATCGTCAGAATCCAGTGTGAATACGGTTACAGGCACCTGCATAGAGAAAGACAAAAATACATTTATTTAAGCCATATTTTCATGACACCACAAAGGTCTGTCGAAAGAAAGAAGAAAAAAATATTTTTGAAAAGAATCTTTCTCACATTCTAAATTTCATTTAAAAAAATTATTGAAGTACGAGGTGTGTTTTTTAAGTAAGTCTCTTCTTCTTTTTATTGTCCTGTCACACCTCCGTGGTGCATAGGGCCTCAAGGAACCTTCTCCACCCGCATGCCTGATGCCTAACATCATCCCAAGTGAGGCCTGCTGCCTTAACCTCGTCCTGCAGGGTTCTTCTCCAGGTGGCTCTAGGTCTACCTCGCTTTCTCTTTCCCCCCATAGGGGACCAGTCTAGTGCGTCCTGAGCGATGCAGGCTGGGTTCCGTCTCAGAGTGTGACCGATCCACTGCCATTTGCGTCTAGTGACTTGTTCTCAAATTGGCTTTTCGCCTGCCATGGTCCAGAGAACGGCATTTGACACTGTTTGGGGCCAATAGATCTTGAATATATATTCTTTTTAAGTAAGTACCGTTTTGATATTAAAAAATGCGGCATATTTTGTAACAATTTTATGTTCACATGAAAGACCACAGCTGTATTCACTTTTCCACATAATTACCACCAATATTAAGACTGTCATATCAAACTTTTGTATTCCGTTGTGATAGAAATTTGCCGCCAGACTTTTCTTGAGCGTTATAATGCTCAAATGTGTAAAGGCAACAAGCCGTAACTTAAGTTGCGGCTGTTTGGCGTAACACGGCTCAGAGCATTCTTATAACTGGCCTCTATCATATACAATCACAGATCTTTCTCCATCTCTTTCCTTTACTGAGATATTCACTATCCCAATAGCCGCAAAATTGTATTCATTTGATACGTGTTTTGGCAAAAAGTATCATTTTAAGTTGCTGATTTTTTCCACGGCACAGCCAAAACTTGCAGCCTTTTGCTGCGACACAATCTGTATCCTGGCAAAAGACAGCAACTTAAATTGCGGCCCATTACCAAATTATTTGTGCGACGGTCTAGCGGGCGGCGGCAAAACACATTTTCTTTAATAATATGAAGCTTACTATACTTTTATGGCAAAAACACGTCTTAATCATTTCTAAGAACTGTATTCTAACTTTTAAAACTTAGTTTGCATAAGAAAACTTATTTTAAATGATAAAATATAGCAAAAAACAAAATAAAACTATAAACCCGTTTATCTCAAAACTACTATTTTTAAATTGCGGCTATTTGCCTTTTCACATTGACGATTATTTAAGAAACATGGGTGCCTACGTTACACCAGAAACAAAACAACAATCCATGGCATGGCTGAACCAAAAAAGTGAAGTTTAAACAGAGAACAAGCATACGAGGTGTGGCAAGTAAATTCCGAGAATTTGTAAATAAAACACAGGCAACTAACTAACCAACACGCCGTCTCCCCGGAGGGGTAGGCAGAAAGAATGGAACGCCACACTGTTCTGTCCTGACATACTTCTCTCGCTTCCTCTACATTAATACATCTTGTCATGCACGCACGTCGATTTCTCTGACTCCTCAGTGACCGACATTCAATATTTGATTGATTTGATCGTGCCACGTTTTCCTCGGCCTTCCTCTATTTCTAGCTCCGTTCACGCCGTTCACATATACCTTCTTTACCATTCTGTCTTCACTCATTCTTTCCATGTGTCCAAACCATTTTAATGACCCTTTCCTTTTTTTGTTCATAACACTTTCATTCGCACCACATTCACTTCTTATACTTGCATTTGTCCCTCTATCATATACAGTTTTGCTCCACATTCGTCTTAGAGATCTCATTTCTACTGCATTTAGTCTACTTTCATCCTTCTTTTGCCAGTTCCATGCTTCACAGGCAAATAAAGTTAATAACCAATTTTTTTAACGGCCTTCACAGTACTCTCCTCCTAACTCAGAACAATGTTTCCAACGTTTCTCCCATGTTTGGAAGCAGCCTTGATAGTCTTACGGAAAAAATAGACTTTTACTGTACAAAAAACACTCTGAATCCCCCCCTCTTGAAGACGACTGCATTTGAAGTTGGAAAAATCGACAAGCGTGCTGTTACGATATATGAATGTAGAGGAAACTCAAATGGCATGTTCGGATAGAGCAGAGTGGTGGTCCATCCTCTCTGCGATGAGAGATGGTTAGTTGGTTAAGAGAAACATCTGTATACCTCTTTTGTGTGTGGTTTCAAATCTCCTTTCGTTGCCTCGTCAGAGATAGCAGTTTCCACCGCAGTTAATCCAGTGTTGGCTTCTTCAGATACAGACGGCTCGGTGCACATTTCCACATCCATGTCCGTCGTAGCGAGGATTTCTTCAGGAACGATCGCCGGGTCTACGTCCATGGCTTCCGAAGTTTTCTTCTCATTAATGACAATTTCTGCGATTAAAAGGTGCCTTTTATTTACTAGCACAATGGAGTTCTGGCGCTGACCCTTATGTATGGAAGTGAACCCTGGAGTTTGCAGAAGAAAAATAAAATTCAGATAAATGCCGTAGAAATGAGACACACCAGGAAGAATGCGCCCGAATTAAAATTATGAAAAGGGTCGTTAAAATGATTTGGACATATGGAACGAATGGATGAGGGAATAATGGTTAAAAAGATATATACAAGTAGAGTGAATGGAAAAAGAATATGAGGAAGGCCAAGGAAGACATGGCATGGCCAAATTAATAAATTAATGAAAAGCAGGCATGTTCTAAGAAGGAATTTAAAAAAAATTATGGTTTTGTGGATTTCAAAAATTTATGGAGGAGTGTAATATTATAGCATATAGATTGGAGTGACATCTCCAGGCGGTTTCTAGCAATGCGCTAAATGGCGGTAGCCTTTCACATTGCGTTAAAAAGATCTTCTGCTTAGTGCTTAAAATACAATCTTCATAGATGGCGTTAGTGTGTAGATTGAATAAACTACCATGTAAAGGGTGGTGTTGGAGATTAACATATATACAACTTCCAAAAATTTGTCAGACATGGTGGTCATAAGAAAAATAAGGTGGAATGGAGAATGCTGTATTACATAAAGCGTGCGCTTAACCCAACCAATGACAGGTCATAAGTCCTGTAAACACCTCGATCAACCATATTCTGTTTCCAATTTGCATCTTCGTCTCTATTGAGATACAATTGATTCTTGAAAAATTGTGTTGGAGTATAATTAAAAATATTGTGGTAGACTATAATTTTTTAAAATGTGATGAATTCAAAAAGTTGTGGTAAAGTGGAATTTTAAAAATGTGATGGAGTGTAATTTAAAAAGTTGTGATAAAGTGGAATATAAAATAATGTGGTGGAGTGTAATTTAAAAAGTTGTGGTAAAGTGGAATTTTAAAAATGTGATGGAGTGTAATTTAAAAAGTTGTGGTAAAGTGGAATTTTAAAAATGTGATGGAGTGTAATTTAAAAAGTTGTGATAAAGTGGAATTTAAAATAATGTGGTGGAGTGTAATTTAAAAGTTGTGGTAAAGTGGAATTTAAAAAAATGTGGTGGAGCGTACTTTAAAAAGTTGTGGTAAAGTGGAATTTAAAAAAATGTGGTGGAGTGTAATTTAAAAAGTTGTGGTAAAGTGGAATTTAAAAAAATGTGGTGGAGCGTACTTTAAAAAGTTGTGGTAAAGTGGAATTTAAAAAATGTGGTGGAGCGTACTTTAAAAAGTTGTGGCAAAGTGGAATTCAATAAAATGTGGTGGAGTGTAATTTAAAAAGTTGTGGTAAAGTGGAATTTAAAAAAAAAAAACATTGGCAATAGATGTATATGGATGAAATCAGACATATTTACCTTCACATTCTGGAGGCCTTTCAGGTTCCTGACTGGTGGAAACGTCTTCAATAGATTCCGGTTCAATTGTGACACTCTTAAGTTTGGACACTTCTGCCATCTCTTCACTTTGATCCGGCTGTAAAACAAAAATAACAAACATTTAGGAGCTTTAAAAATAGAATATCGGTATATTAGAATAGGATAAAAAGGATTGGTTCAACCAGGTAATACCGTATCACTCCTGGTGCTGGCAGCGGGTTCCTCCTTGATGGTCTCCGCCCTCATGACTTCCGGGACGTCATCGAGGCCGCTCTCCAGTCGGGCGAGGAGCTCCAACATGTCACTGGTGATGGCTGGGACCACTGCGCATGAATCATACATCAGAAAAATAATAGCTACGGAATAACAATCTAGGAGAATGAAAACGATTGTTTTCTAGGAGTTTTATTATAGTAAGTAAGAAAGAAACGTAGATCAGAAGAAGTTGTCATGAACAAAATTATGAAAGGATCGCCGCGTTGGCTCGGAAAAACTAACTAACCATCACGCCGTCTCTCCGAAGGGGTAGGCAGAAAGAATGGACTGCCACACTTTTCATTCCTGACATATTTCTCTCGCTCCTCAACATTCATACATCGTGTCATGCACGCGCGACGTTTTCTCTGACTCCGACATTCAATATTTGATTTATTTGATCGTGCCAAGTTTTCCTCGGTCTTCCTCTATTTCTAGTTCCATTTCCATTCTTTCTTCATTCACTACCGGGAGACGGCATGATGGTTAGTTAGTTAGTTAGGTATGATCTATGGTCTATGCATAAACACAGGAATTCTCATGACCTGCTTTACCATGATGTCATTCAAAAACTGAAAATAAAATAGATATATAAAACTTACTAAAGAGCAAGCTAGCAATTTTTGAGAGAAAGATTGAGGAAAAATTTTGGACCCACGCTGGAGGATGGGACTTTCAGAATCAAAAAAAATCTTGAACCTGAAGTACTGATTTACAAGAAAACAGTGGTAAGATTCTGAAAGTCTCTACGCCTACGGTGGGCTGGCCTTGTAGAGAGAATGCCAGAGGGCAGAGGACCGAAGATATTCTGAAGGTGCCGTGCGAAAAGAGAACGAGAGACAGACCTTGGAAAAGATGAGCGGACTGCGTGGAAGAGGACAGGGATAAATTAGAAAGATCCGGAGAATGGAGAGAGATGGCCAGGGACAGGGGAGAAGTAGAATAATATAAAACTTACATGGAACTTCAGAATCCGTAGAGGCGGTATTTTCTGTATGCACTGGCACGGCCAAAGATTCGTTGAAGCTATCATCGCTCAAGGAGTCCTTCGTATCCAGTTTCTTCGTCACCTTCTCGAGACTCTCATCCGCCTTTCTCTTGCTACTCTTGTTTTCCACATCCGTCTCCGGCAAAGACTTTTCCACATTTTCATCAATAATTTCTTCACTTTTACTAACATTTGATTCTTCACTTATTTTATTTGAAGTTGAAACGATTGTAATTTTTTCTACGTTCGAATCATTTGATAATTCACTTGCTTCATTTGTTTTAACCGCTTGTTCCGTTTCCTCGACGACCATTCCGTCGTTGGACGGAATCGAATTTACGACAGACATGCCGACAGAACAGATTTCACTTATGACGAGTCCAGTAGTGTCGACATCGTCCTTTTCGTTCCCGGATTCGTCGGCACTTTCCGGAACTCCGTTCTCCGTGGCCAGACTGGTCACGTCTAAGATCGAGAGCATCCCTTGATTACTGGATTCCGAATCGATAAATTCATCACCGGCGGGTTCTGCATCATCTTCCATATGTTCTTCAGGATGCGAGAGATCTTCGGTTAATTCATCTTCGATGGCGAGGCTAGTTTTGGAGACGGTGAAATGTCGCCCGTCTTCATCTTCGTCGTCTATATCTTCGTCGTCATCGTCTTCCTCGTCACCTTGGGGTTCGTATTCCTCGTCATTGGAATCTATTTCTGGCCCGTTGGATTCTTCGGCTTCCGAGCTGGGACTGCTTTCGTGGCTGCAAACAAGTACAGAATAAAATTATTAACAACAACAACAACAAACCATCACGCCGTTTCTCCGCAGGGGTAGGCAGAGAGAATGGACCGCCACACTACTCTATCCTGACACACCTCTCTAGCATCCTCCACATTCATACATCGAGTCATACACGCACATCGATTCTTCCGGCTTCTGACAAGACCAACCTTTAATATTTGATTAATTTGGTCATGCCATGTTTTCCTCGGCCTACCTCAACTCCTTACTCCACTTACATCGTTAACGCATACTTTTTTAACCATTCTTTCTTCACCCATGCGCTCCATATGTCCGAACCAACGCAGCGATCCTTTCATAATACTTTCTTTCGCTCTACATTCCTTCCGAATATCAGTATTTGAGATTCTGTCATACATCGTTCTATCACACATACGTCTTAGGGACCTCATCTCTACCGCATTTATTCTGCTCTCATCTTTCTTCTGCCAGTTCGATGCTTCGCTTCCATCAGAAGGGCTGGTACCAGAACTCTATTGTGAACGGCCATTTTCGCTTTCATTGATAAATTCTTGTTTCCAATAACTACTTTTAAAGCTCCATTCACTTTGTTACCCGCACCAACCCTTCTTTCAACATCATTGTCTGTTCGGCCATCCGCTGTGAAAAAAATTATTAAAATACACGAATTATACGACGCTCTGCTATTTGCAGACAGCGAACATGAAGCCCTGATGTCTAGTATGTAATATTTTTTTGTTTTGTAAACATTGCATTGCATTCAATGCAGCAGCAAGACTCATTAAAGGCATTCCAAAAAAGTCCTATATAACCCAATATCTTGAAGCACTTCACTGGCTTAAAAATCCAGAAAGAATCCAGTGTAAACTCTGCTGGACAGTCTTCAAAGCGCTACATGGAATGGCACCAAGTTATATATCCGAACTCTGTATAATGGACAGCCTAAATACAAGGAAATCCACACTACGCTCGGCGAACTCCTCTGTTGCCCTAGTACAAATTTCGGGGATCGAACCTTTGCGGAAGCCGGCCAATCAGCTTGGAACAATCTCCCTTCATACCTTAGATGCATAAATGATCCGACAGATTTCAGATCTAAGCTTAAAAACCTGTCTTTTTCATATTTCATACCCAATTTAAAACTTGTATATTTTGTTCTATTATACTTTATGACCGATCGCGAATATCAGATGCAGCATTGGGGTGAGCGTGACAATCACTCTGCCATCAAACCCGAGACCTTTGTGAAATAAAATACGGCGCGTATAAGTAGAACAAAACATACACTTAGATAATTTCTGCGTATGTCTGCAGAGTCATTTGCAAAGCAACGAATTAAATCGCTTTAACTCATGCAAAAATTCAAAATATCATTTTATTCACAGACGACTAAAATGTGCTAAAAACATTGTTTTATTAGACTTTTTAAGGCAAGCCCGGCTTTTATGGAAGTACCGCCACTGATAAAATATAATATATACAATATAATACCAGGAAAGCATGAGAGATGGTTCCACTGCAGGAAGACAAGACTCTATAAATTCAAGACTATTTGTTTTCTGAACGTACTTTCACTAACATGAAAGACGCCGATCTCCGAGGAGACTGCGTTCAGCAGACTAATTACTCTTCCTACCGGTGTCACCAGAGGCAAGTTGATTCTAGCTGCTGGTAGGTAAAACAATCCATGCTGTCGTTGATTGAGATATCTATCAGGGTTAAAAAGACCAACACATCTTAAGATATGGGTTATGAACTGCCCATCTCTTCAAAGATGCAGAGAGCAATCCCAGAAGAATATACGAACCTTCGGTCGGAGCGGTCCGGATCCTCGTCATCTTCCTCCTCCTGGTCGCTGGAGTGGCGCTCCCTCCCCTCTGTCTCCGCTAGCAGCCCCAGGGCATCTCCGTCATCCATCCCGTCTGCGAGTCATCACAACTTAGGTTAGGATATTCAATTTAAAATAAGCAAAAAATTAAGTAACTATCCATCAAGCCCAAGAGGGGTAGGCAAAAAAAATGCACAGCCACATTGTTCTGTTCTGACACACTTCTCTAGCTTCCTCAACATTCGTACATCGTGTCATGAAAGCACAATGATTTCTCCGACTCCTATTTGAAATATTAATTAAATAAAACAATGTTTTTTTAACTACTTCCACTTTTTCTTCTATATTCGCCATACTTTGTGTTGTATTTAGATGCTTTATTTCTCTCTTTCTTTTTTATATAATTTTTATATGCAAACTTACATTTAAAAAAATAATAATAATAAAATTACATCGACATGTTTCGGACCACCAGTCCTTCTTCAGTGATACATATTTAAAATATTATAAAATTGTTTACATGATCTGACAGATGTTATAAAGGTTAATTTTGGAACGTTTATGCTTTTGTTATAATAAATATTATGATTCAATTTAAAATTTAAAATAATAATTCAAATTCTTACTGGGGTTCTGGTAGAACAAAGAAAATAAATCAAAGATTGGACTTGACGTTAAATTTATTTGATTATTTATATTTTCTTTATTTTTAATTGCTTTTTTAATTTCTAATTTCTTTTTTAATATTTGTTATAACAAAAGCATAAACGTTCCAAAATAATTCTTTATAACATCTGTCAGATCACGTAAACAATTGTAAAATATTTTAAAAATGTATCTTTATAATATGTACCACTGAAGAAGGGCTGTTTGTCCGAAACACATCTACGTAATTTTAATTTTTAATGTAAGTGTTTTACATACAAAGTATATATAAAAAAAAGATAAATACTTCCACTTTTGTCTTTATTTCCACAGCGACCGGTTTCACCAGGCTCGCTGGCATCGACAGACTGGTCTGTCGGTCGTGACCAGTCTGTCGTTGCCAGCGAGCCTGGCGAAACCGGCCGCTGTCGAAATAAAGACAAAAGTGGTAGTAGTTAAAAAACATTATTTTATATAATTATTATTTAAATGAACTTCCATCAAGAGATTTCAGTAAAATCTTTTGATTCAATATTTGATTTATTTGATCGTGTCTCATTTTCCTCGGTCTTCCTCGTATTACTAGGTTAATTTACGTTGTGAACAAACACTTTTTTTAACCATTCGCTCTTCATTCATTCTTTCCATGTGTCCAAACCACCTTAAAGTTCCTTTCATCATTTTGTTTGCACTGCACTTTCACACACTTTCATTTGCACTGCATTCTCTTCTTACATATTGTTTCTTCAGACTGTCAATGTGACAGTTGATTTATAGTCAGTACAGTTTGCCATTTCACCACAAATAGACTGACATCAGAACAGCGCTTGCAAATTGTGCAAATTTAATTTGAATGTCATGGTTTGGTTCCCCAAACTTATCGTGCACTACGTCTATTTTACGGTCGACATAATCGTCCATCCGAGCAAGTTATGCAGAAGACCGTGGATCGTTTTCGCACCACGTACACTCTAGTGGATAATACGCATGCACAAAGTCGACAATTGTCGAAAATTGGATTTCACGATTGCGCTTCATTCGAGCTAGCCGTGGCGCTCATATGCCCGAAATCATATTTAAACAATAATGGCATAAAATAAAATAAAGCTAATATCATAGACATTAACATTATTTTAATGTGTTTTTTTTATTATTATGTATTGCATACCTCTAAAAAAAACGCCCTATATATATTTTTATTATTTTTTATGTATACAACAGGTCGTTTGAACCCAATTACTGTATACAATTAATTTTTTTAGCTATTATATTGATTCTCGTGACATGTGATAGGTAGCCAATCTATCGCCATTTTATTGTCACGTGAATTCTACACCAGACCAAAGACAGTGTGACAATCACACTGCCATCGCCGGGAATCGAACCCGGGACCTTATGGAAGTCAGAGCTCTTACCACTCTGCCACGAAGGTCGTTCATTTTTTTTTTTAATCGAATTTTCGTTAAACATACACAGATTTTCCACACATTCATCTAAGAAATCTTATTTCTACTGCATTCATTCTACTCTCATCCTTCTGTTACCTGTTCCATGCTTCGCTTCCATACATAAGGGTCAGTATAAGAACACACTGGCATTTAACATAGATAGAAACAAAAAAATTAAATACTCTACCCATCGAGACATCTTCAAGTTCTGTCATTCCAGCCTTCTTGTCTTTCGGACACGCTTCTTCAACTGTTGTTAACGTGCATCCGTCCGCTTGGGTGGAATCTTCCTCTGTGGTGGGCTTTAGAGACTCCACCATCTTGGTCAGTGATGCTTCCAGAGCAGCGAACTTGCTGGACATATTATTGCTGACGGAATCGGCAAGGTCCCACGCATTCATTGAACTCATCTCCTGCTCAATCTTTTCTTCGATCGCCTTTAATGATTCAAAACAGTCTTTTACGGGCTCTTCTGTACTAGTATCTGCTATTTTAGAAGTATTCGCAATGCTTTCGTCGCTGTCGATGCTTACGCCGAGAAAACTTGTTATTTCGATGAAATCATCAGGACCTTTCAATTGTTTGTCATCTTCATTATTAGATTCTAGATTTTTATCTGTTGAATCTTCTGACTTTTCGGCTTCTTTAGGCGAACTGACATCCATTTCGTCCATCTTTTGTTTTCGGAGTTTCAAATAATCAAAAATCGTTCGCTTCTCTCACCTAAAAAACAGTGAAAAACTTTTCTAAACCACTGAAACAATTTGTAAAAAAACTCGCTATGTTTATATACACTTGTACAAAAATATTAAAAGTTAATTTTCGTTACGAAATAAACAAATAATAAATAACAAAAACATGTTAGACGTTTAGTAAGTTTGAAAAAAAACATTTGTTGTATCACAAATTTAGAACGAAAATTGACAGAAAAAGAGCCTACAATACTTAGAAAAGTAATCAGAATAAATACCTGTATATACCGATATAAAATAAATTTGGTTTACAGATATTATTTGCTAGATTATTATAATAAAAAATGACATTTCAATCGGCTTGACTATTTAGATGCCGAAAAAAACGGAATACAAAATTCAACCATAGACAATAAAACAACACCATAGAAAAAAATGTGTTAAAAATCAAGTTCTCATCAATGCCATTTTAATAATCTTCTTCTTTATTTAGGAGTGTGTCCTGTTATTTCTCAAAGTCTGTTTCTGTTGTCTTGTTTCTTCAACTGTTTTCCATCTTTTGGTGGTCTTCCTGGAGGTCGGCTGCACATTGATACCCTATTTGTCACTTTGCGAATCATTTTTTTCAGAACACGCTCTCTCCACATGGAGGAAAAAAATATATCATGACTTTAACCGTCGCGTTGCCATGTGGTCAATTGAGTTTCCACTGCCAATTTAAAGTTGATTTTCTTAAAACCTATGGACCCTAATATTATAAAAAAATTGTAATCCTCCATTGAAGTGTTCTCAATATTTCGTAATAAAAAAAAAGCAAAAAATTACTTCCTTCATCCCAAAAAAAAAAAATTCTAAGACTGCCCTCACCTTCATTCGTGTTAAGGTAGAATTTGTTTTGCTAATATTTACAACTTTATCAAAAGTGACAAATACTTACTCGCTGTTTTGAACGTATTATAAATTATGTCTTTGGCCTTTTCTCATAGGTACGTAATAATACCGACTGTGGACGGAAACGCAGCACGCAACTTAATAATATCAGAACTGTGAAAATATTAACACTTTACCAAAAGGGATAAATATTAATACGTACTCGTTGTATTGAACGTAGTATACATTTTGCCTAGGTGCCTTTATCATACGTAAAATCTCGTAAAGTCTCGCCCCGCCGGCCGCGGCGCGGCGCGGCGGGGCAAGACAAGTTTATACTTGGTGTCAGTCGCTCGTATGCTGTGACGCATTCCATATCAGAAATCGCATGGTTCCAGAAAAAAATTAATAATGATATGTTTTTTAAATAATCCATGTATGTTATAGATATCGATCTATTCCTAATGAAATTCCCTACAAGATGACATAAATTAAATTTTGATTCATCGAGTCATATGCTTGATATTTAGATAAAGTTAGCGGTAAACTGAATTGACCACATGGGAGCGAGCATTTTGTTTTGAACACGGTACGTTAAGGGTTAAAACGCAAGAAATTGGAATACTTCTGGCACGTTATGAGAAATGATCAATATGAAGTGCCTTAAGTGATTATCCAAGGTAAAATTAAGGGAAAATGAAGTGTCGGAAGAAGAAAATCCTGGTTAGAAAAATTTGGATAATGGTTCAGTTGTAATACAACAATTCTGTTTCAAGCTGCTGTATCAAAAGTAAAAATAACCACGATCTTGACCAACCTCTGATAGGAGAGAAACAAAAACAAGATAAAGACTATTATTATATATTGGGTAATTTGTGAGTGATTTTTCACACTTTGGGTAAGTTTTGAAGTATTGAATTTAGATTTTTTTTCAAAATAAAAGAAACCTTAAAAATTGACACCTGTCAAAAACGAATTTACGGCAGTAGGTTGGAGTAATAACACATTTATTTTAACAAAACATATTCAATAGTGATAAAAAAATGTGTCTTTTAATTTTAATTCATGTATAAATCATAATTACAAAATGTTGCAGTGTCAATTCTTCAAGTTTATATTTAAAAAAAATCCAGAATATGGATGAGAGAAGAATAAATGCGGTAGAGATGGGGTCCCTTAGACGTATATGTCATACTGAATGGATGGGAGATGAGCTATTTAAAAAAATGTTTTCAAATGCTGATATAAGAAAGGAATGTATGGCGACAGAATGTATTATGAAAAAAATTATGAGAGAATCGCTGCGTTGGTTTCTGATATATGGAGCGCATGGATGGAGAAAGAATGGTTAAAAAAATGTACGTCAAAGATTTATATACTGAGATGGATCGACAGCTGGTAGTCGACTTGCTTTTAAGGAACAGGCCGCGAGGCTAATTCTCTACCCACCCCTGCAGAGAAGCGGCGTGATGATTTGTTTGTAAGTATTTCTTATATAAAGAGACAATATATTTTTTTATAAAATTAAATAAAATTGATTGTATACATGAAAACCATTCTACCTACGTTAATTTGAAGAAAAATTCTTTAGTTCAAGTTTTCGCCGCAAGATGTTAATGTACTAATTGAACAATTTTTCTAAAATAACGTTTATTTATAATGTACTTAAGGTGTACTTTGCTGTGCATGATTATATATTTGTAAAAACCCGCCTTTTGAAAGTTAGGTTACCGGCCGCGAGATGGCAGCACAATCGTAAAATGGAATCGTTTTTATTATGATTTCACGTCGGAAGCGGATTCAATAACAAGTCGAATCGAGGCTAAAAGTGTAAATGTAAATGCGGTTTCGCGGTTTACCTGGAATGCCAATATTATGATCTTTAATGTATATTGATTTGCCAAACGCGACGCGTCAAGTTACGGCGACCCGGCTTACTGTGTATGTGACAACCGAGAGTGTGTTTCGTCAAATTTCGCGATAATTTTAAACAATAATTATATATATAAAAAGTGTGTTTTTTAAACGAAAAATGAAAATCCCACACATAATAATAACATACAAATAAAATTGCATTAATATAAGTTATATTAAAGACATTTTCAAGTAATTTTTCTTAAGTTTTCTGTCAAGAAGTTAGTGGAAAATTCATTGATTTATTTTTCGTTTTTGAATTTATCGTGTCGGCAAGTGCTTTGTTTATTAAAATAGATTTCAAGACAACAATTGGTGCTTCTTTGTGACATTTTTTGATTTGCAAATAGTCAAAACTGTATATAAATTTTTCATGTAAGTAAAACATAAAAAAATATGTGTCACATTTTAAAATAATTTTCAAAACTAATACAGAAAACTATTTTTAGTTTTATTTTGTTTTAACAAAATACTCGTACAAGCGTAGCGTCCATAAAACATATTCAAAACTATAGATTAACCCATAAATAATATTAAAATTATGAATTAGTAACATTATATATTTTTAAAATCCTTTGTAGATCTTGTAAATTAAATAGTCAACAGCAAAAAACTCTATCCTGACACACATCTTTTGTTCCTCCACATTATGTTCCGACTTCTAGCATGGTCGGTCTTTAAAATTTGATTAATCTTGTCATGCCATGTTTTCTTCTGTCTTCCTTGAGTCCGTACTCCATTCAAATCGTTGGCGTATACTTTTTTGTACAAACGAACGCTGTGGTAATTTCATAATACTTTTTTTCTACTCTAAATTTCTTCCTAATATCAGCATTTTTTATTACAATATATCTTACAATATTCTATCACAGATGCGGTAAAGATGAGATCTGTTAGATGTATGTGTGTAGATTTTAAAAAAAAAATGAGTTTTTATTTTTTATTTATCATATTATAGTCGTCTATAAAATTCTCCAATAGATATTTTTATAACATCTTTAATTTGCGTTTTCGTTATAAATTAATTTTAGTAACATTTACCCTTATGTATAGAAGCGAAGCATGAAACTGGCAAAAGAAAGATGAAAGTAGAATAAATGCAGTAGAAATGAGATCTCTTAGGCGAATGTGTGGTACTCTGTGTATGATAGTGTCGAATGAAAATATAAGATGTGCGAATGATGGTGTTATGAACAAAATAATGAAAGGATCATTATGATGGTTTGGACATATGGAAATAATGAATGTAGAAAGAATGGTAAAAAAATATATGTTAACGATGTAAATGGAACCAGAAAGAGAGGAAGACCGAGGAAAACGTGGCACGATCAAATAAATCAAATATTGAATGTCGGCCACGTTAAATCGACGCGCGTGCATGACACGATGTATGAATGTTGAGGAAGCGAGAGAAATACGTCAGGAAAGAAAAGTGTGGCAGTCCATTCTTTCTGCCTACCTCTTGAGAGGATGCGATGGTTAGTTAGTTAGTTAGTTCATTAATTTTTGATAAACTTAAGGCGTTTTTACATTGTAGAATTCAATAATTACGATTTTTTATGAACTTTTTTTTCTATTTGAGTTTATTTTTCTAAACACGTTTCGAAGATTTTTCAATCATTTGATAATGACTTAGAAAATCTAAATATTCCATTTCCATATAATATAATAAAACTATCATAGTATAAAATAGACGTTTTCTAACTAACTAACTAACCATCACGCCGCGCCGTCTCCACGAAGGGGTAGGCAGAAAGAATGGACTGCCACACATTTATTTCCTCACATTTCCTTAACATTCATACACCGTTTCATGCACGTCGATTTCTCTGACTTCTCACATGGCCGACATTTAATATTTTATTTATTTGATCGTGCCACCTTTTCCTCGGTCTACCTCTATTTCTAGTTCCATTTACATCGTTAACATATATATTTTTACCATTCTTTCCATGTGTCCAAACCATCTTAATGATTCCTACATTATTTTGTTCATAACACCATCATTCGCACCGCATTCACTTATTACACAGAGTATCCACACATTCGTCTAAGAGATCTCATTTCTACTGCATTTATTCTACTTTCATCCTTATTTTGCCAGTTCCGTGCTTCGCTTCCATACATAAGGGTCGGTACAAGAACACCATTTTTCCCCACGCAGTATATGACCCAGATGTGAGATCTTTCAAACCTTGATAGTTGATAACAATTCCCTGTCAACTCTAGCTCGCCTCATGACTTCGGTATTCGTAACCATGTCTGTCCAGGGAACTATACACAATATATTATTTTACCTGTTCTTAATAGATGCCTTAAAAATTAAATTTGTAATGTCTGTTGATGAAATAAATGGATTTGATTTGATTTGATTAAGCGCCCAACATGGATCTTTCCATGGCCCGTTGTGTAACTTAAATTTTGAGCATTGCTTCTCTAGTCAACGTCCATGTCTCGCATCCACAGGTCATCATCACAGGTAGCACACACTGCTCCAGCACTTTCGTTTTTAAATTCTGTGGCATGTCCGACCTATGTATGGAGTATCTTGATGTGCGGCTGCGAGACATGGTGCCTATCCGAAAAAGATAAGCGGAGACTAGAGGCTTTTGAGATGTGGTCCTATAGAAGACTATTAGGAATTTCCTGGAGAGACCACATTACAAATGTGGAGGTTCTCCAAGGAATCGAAGGAAGAAGGTACCTGCTCAGGACCTTGTCCGAAAGGCGTGTAAGATGGATTGGCCATGCAATACGACAAGAAGGCCTCTTGCATGCCATAATGGAGGGTATGACCGAGGGTACCTGGAGGACCTGTTGGTGGACGTGCGCTGCTCATCGTATGCACATTTCAAAAGAGCCGCACAAGACAGGGAAGAATGGAAGAGAAGAATAGAGGAAATTGAACCAATCCCAGGATTGAAACCAGAGAGAGAGTCCTACTTGAAGATGTTCCGAGCTGTATTCTCCTTGTATCTTTCTCGTGAATCCTCCAGTTTAAAAATAAAATTCTTTGTAATAATGGCCGGGTGAGAATACTCTTCTTCTTCTTCTTTACTTTTGATAGACTCAGGAGTCTGTTATTTCAGGCGGGTTCTCTTGAGACGCTGAACTCCAGCTTTCTCTCCACAGTTTCGGGGGTCTTCCTGGTCGGCGTTGTCCGTTTGGCGTTCCATGGAGAGCTATGTGTGGTATCCTATTTGCGCTCATCCTTTCTACGTGTTGATGCCAGTATCGCCGTCTTTGACGTCCCCATCTGACCACATCTTCGACCTCGCAGATTTCTCGGATTGCTGTATTCCTAACTCGATCACGCAGGGTCTTGCCAGCTATAGCGCGGAGTGTTTTCATCTCGGAAAACATTCTGAAAATACTCGACAATGATAAATATACCAAAGTATAAGAATGTCACGGCTAACTTTTGACCCATTTTCTATTTTCGCTGTCATATTCCGATTCTCTTGTTTATCCTAATTGATTCCAAAGTAATTGCCGGTCTGCGAGTGCGGCCAGCTCTGCCCACGATACATTTTAATTGGCGGTAATCGCGTTTCAAATTTGGCGGCAACCATTTTATGTGACACGCGAGAGCCGCCATTTTGATTAATATCATATACCTAGTCCGTACACTACAGGGAGATCGTTTGCAATAGTATGAGTGACAGTGCGTTTACAAAAAAACCAAACGTTATTTTAATTTTATTATTTTAAGATTGGAAAACCAAAAAATTTTTCAATCATACTATATATTATACTTAGGATATTTAAAATAACTTTGTTTAATCCACAAAATATTAAGAAAACACGACATCTTTCGGAGGATACCTATATAAAAATATAATAAAAACTAAACAAAGAAAGACTAATATAAAAACGCTTTTAAAATTCGATACAATAATTCAAATTTATAAATTAACCTGGGCTATTTGTTATAAGTACTAATATACTTTTTTATCAGTAAGAACTAATAAATAATATTAAATAATATTATAATAAAACATGATGATAATATAAAAAAATTAAAAAAAATGTAATTTAGAAAAAAATATACATTTGAAAAGACATAACTGACTAACGCCGTCTCCCCGAAGGGGTAGGCAGAAATAATGGACTGCCACACTTATCTTTTCTGAAATAATTCTCTCGATTCCTAAACATTCATACATCTTGTCATGCACGCCCATCGATTTGACACCTCACGTGGGCAACATTCAATATTTAATATATATGATCGTGTCACGTTTTCCTCAGTCTTCCTCTATTTCTTGTTCCATTTACATCGTTAATATTGGGTTGAAGCAAAAGTTAAGACTTTTTTTTCTCTCGGAACTGATGAATAACATCTGTTTTAAAATGATTTAACTAAAAGTAACTAACTAACCATCACGCCATTTCCCCGAGGGGTAGGCAGATACGATGGATCGCCACAATGCTCTGTCCTGGCATACCTCTCGATTATTCCGACTTCGAATGTGGCCGCCTTTCAGTAATTGATTAATTTGGTCATGCCATGTTTTCCTTGGTCGTCCTCGGCTTCTTTTTCCACTTACGCTGCTTATACTCATCCATTCGTTCCTTATGTCCAAACCATCTTAGGGATCCTTTTTTAATTTTATCCATGATGCAGTCATCTGCCTTACATTTCTTTCTTATTTCATCGTTCGTTATTCTATCGTACAACGTTTTCCCGCACATTCTTCTTAGTGATCTCATTTCTACGGCGTTTATCCTGCTTTCATTCTTCTTTTGCCAGCTTCAAGCATCACTTCCATTCATGACATAATGATTTTATTGTGTAAATAATGCTTTCCTTCTACTTTATATTCAGTTTTGGCTCGGCCAGGGTACATTGAAGAGCCCTTATATTTTTTCTAAATCGAAAAAGTGCATTTACGTCATTGTTATCTGTATGAAATCCGTAAAGACAATAGTGCGACTGTGGCAACCAAAAACATATGCGATGCGTATGGAGCAGATGTCATCAAAGTTTGACCAATACAAATATGGTTTGCAAAATTCCGTTCTGGAAATTTTTCACTAATTATAGAACCACGGGCCGGGCGGCCTTTGAAGTCTGATGACTGCAATTTAAAAGCCATAATTGACACCAATCCACGTCTAACCACTAGTGAAAATCGCCTTGATGATAGGAGTCAACCAATCGACGGTACTAATCCTAGACATAAATAATCCTGACGACTGTCTACGCCTTCAGTCGGATATTAATAATATTGTTACCTGGAGTCACAGTAATCATATGAAATTCAATGTCTCGCGTAATGTTATCTTTTACGAGAGCACGGAGAACTATATATCATAGATACACGATGAATAACCAGCAATTGGCACATGTATCCACTATGAGAAATCTCGGGGTCATCTATGAGAGTAGATTAACCTTTCACGCTCATGTTGAGAGAATTTGTGGCATTGCGCTGAAGATGTTGGGCTTCATCATTCGGACCGGAAGGGTTTTCAGAGATCCCGATGTGCTCAGAGTACTATACAATTCATTGGTTCGGAGTAGGCTCGAAAGTGGTTCTGTGATATGGAGTCCGCACGAGGCGAGATATTCCCATATGCTGGAGAGGGTTCAGAAAAAAATTCTGAGGTATCTCTACATGAAGCAGTATGATAGCTATCCATGGCTCTATCCCACAGTGTTTCTTTTGGGAACGCTGGGGTCTAATTCTATACAGCTTCGAAGAGATGGACATCTAATTACCCATTTCTTTAGATTAATTAGGGGATACTTAGGGGATACTCGGCCGTACTGGAGGGTGTTCGGCTTTTTGTCCCCGATAGATATCTCCGACAGCGCCAGCATAGATTGTTTTACCTACCCGCTGCCAGAACCAACCTGGCTCTGGTGACACCGGTGGGAAGAGCAATCAATCTGCTGAACGCTGTCTCCTCGGAGATCGACGTCTTTCATATCAGTGAAAGTACGTTCAGAAGGCAAATACTCTTAATTCTGGAGAGTATCCTGTCTTCCTAATGTTGAACCATCTCTCGTGCGTTTCTGGTAGTATACTATACACAATATATTATTTTACCTGTTCTCAATAGATCCCTTAAAAATTAATTTTGTAATTGTCACGTGAATTCTACACCAGACCAAAGACAGTGTGACAATCACACTGCCCTCGCTGGGAATCGAACCCGGAATCTTCGGTGTGGCAGTCAATGCACTTACCACTCTCATTTCTACTGCATTTATTCTACTTTCATCATTATTTTGCAAATTCCATGCTTCGCTTCCATACATAACAGTCGGTACAAGAACACGATGCATAGTTATGCTATTTATTTTATTAATTTACAAATTCATCAGTTTGATTGAAATGTCACAAGTTTTTCTCGTGTTTTTGTATTGTATAAAATTATTACTGTACACTATTTTATATTCCAAAGTCTACAAATGACAATACATATTTTTTTACCTATTAATTTTAAATACTCAAATGTGATTTTAACATTAAAAAATACGAAGTTAATAGCATTAAATTTAACATATTATTCACGCATTTGCAATACATTAGTATTGTAACAACATACTTATTCAAACATCTTCTTAGTGGAGGCCTAGTGGCCTCTTTCCACTAAGAGGAATTGACCTCCAATGAGGCGAACTTCCAGCTATACTTCGATACATCTCTTTGGTGGTCATCTACCTTGGGGTTGGCCGTGCACCCCAATGAGAGGGAGTCTAGATAGATTTTTCATTTCATTTTATTAATATCTTCTTCTTCTTCAAGTGTAATGCCCCCGTGGTTATTTAATCTGTATATGGACAAATGTATGAAAGAGCTGAAAGGTTTGGATGTAGGTGCCAAAATGAGCGGAGTGTCAGTAAGCTGTATCTTGTATGTGGATGACGCTGTCCTACTTGCAGATAACGAGCATGAACTACAAGTCCTGGTGAATAGTATGTATGAGGTATGCATGCGAAATGATCTGATGGTGAATGGTAATAAGTCCAAGGTTTTGAAAAGGAAGAAACCAAGACAGTCTGCAACATTAGCGTGAATGGTGAAAATTTGGAACAAGTAGTTGAGTTCGTGTATTTAGGTAGTATGTTTACAAGTGATGGGCGAGTGGAGAGGGATATTAAAATAAGGGTTGGGGCAGGCAACAAAGTGAATGGTGCACTTAAAGTTGTCATCGCAAACGAAAACCTATCCAAAAAAGCTAGAATGGCAGTGCACCATGGTGTTCTTCTACCGACCCTTATGTGTGGAAGCGAAGCATGGAACTGGCAAAAGGAGGATGGAAGTAGAATAAATGCAGTAGAAATGAGATCTCTTAGACAAATGTGTGGATACTCTGTGTATGATTGAGTGTCGACTGAAAATATAAGATGTGAATACGGTACGAATGATGGTGTTATGAACAAAATAATGAAAGGATCATTAAGTTGGTTTGGACATATGGAAAGAATGAATGAAGAAAGAATGGTAAAAAAATTATATGTAAACGATGTAAATGGAACCAGAAATAGAGGAAGACCGAGGAAAACGTGGCATGATCAAATAAATCAAATATTGAATGTCGGCCATGTGAGGAGTCAGAGAAATCGACGCGCGTGCATGACACGATGTATGAATGTTGAGGAAGCGAGAGAAATATGTCAGGAAAGAAAAGTGTGGCAGTCCATTCTTTCTGCCTACCCCTTCGGGAGACGGCGCGTTAGTTAGTTTTAAAACTATCATTTTGAATTGTGTAGTGGTGACACAACACCGTAACGCGCGTACATTTTTTAAACGGAATTTTGATAGAATATGGTTTATGAAGTGATAAAATAATGTGTGTTATCAAATAATATATTGTTTGATATTTAGTTCAGTAGCGGTGCGCGATAAAGCAAAAATGAAAACGAAACTAACTTCGGTGGAATACCTCGGCTGCACCGCGGTGGACAAGAGATTCTCGCTGCCCATGTTGCCGTGGATACTGCAGGAAATCAAAAGAAGAGGATACACCGACAAGGTAATATAATATTCTTCTTAGGATTTTTAATCGATGATATTAGAATTTATTTTACAATCTTCAATGTGAGCAGAAAATAGCTCATTATTATGAAGAAGAAATCTGGTCGTGTCCAGGCTTGAACCCATGTCCCCTGGATCAGAAGCCAAGCGTTCTATCCCCTAGACCACCACCCGATGTCCGCATTGTGTCCTGTTTCTTAACGAAGGAATTGGTCTTCTGCGAGGTGGACTTCCAGCTGTCGATCCATCTCTTTGGTGGTCTACCTTGGGGCTGGCCGTGCAAGACAATGAAGGGGAGTCTGGATGGATCCATTCTCCTCACGTGTACATACCAGAATCTTCTCCTCTACCTTCTTCACCTAACGACATCCTCCACTTAAATATAACATTCTTCTTTTTCTTCACTTTTGATAGACTCAGGAGTCTGTTATTTCAGGCGGGTCCTCTTGAGACGCTGAACTCCAGCTTTCTCGCCACCGTTTCGGGGGTCTTTCTGGTCGGCGTTGTCCGTTTGGCGTTCGATGGAAAGCTATGTATGGTACCCTATTTGAGCTCATCCTTTTTACATGTTGATGCCAGTATCGCCGTCTTTGACGTCCCCATCTGACCACATCTTCAACCTCGCAGATTTCTCGGATTGCTGTATTCCTGACTCGATCACGTAGGGTTCTGACATTCTCTAGAAATATAATAATGATATTGTAAAATCTCAAAAGTAGCAAAAGTGATCTTGGTAAAATCAGTTTAACTCGTCTTTCTGGATCGAAGTTTCGGAGACCGTTGCAGTCTCCATCTTCAGTGTGGTTCATGCTCTACAACCACTGAAGATAGAGACTGCAACAATAAACATACGAGGTCTGTCCAATAAATTCGCGAACTGATTAAAAAAAAAAAATAGTTTAGGGTAGATCAATCTTATCCCCTTGCAAATGCTCCCCATTTGTATCAAAGCACTTGTCCCACCTCCGTTTCCATTGTTCAAAACATTCCTGGAAGTCTTCAAGAGTCACGCTGTTCAGCTGCTTTGTCGTTTCACTTTAATCGTCTACACGTTGTCCCAGTGCCGCCCACACATGACCTTTTTACACTTCGGGAACAAAAAGAAGTCGCCAGGGGCAAAATCTGGTGAATAGGGAGGGTGATCAATCACAGAGATCGCATTACGGGTCAGAAACTGGCGCACAATCAGTGATGAATGTGAAGGCGCATTGTCATGATTTTCGCAACTTCAAATGTTCTGCTCAAATCGTTTGCACAGACGATTTTCCTAAATTTAGTTCACCAGCAATCATCCGTACAGTTAATCGATGATTAGAAAGCATAACAGACCGAACACGTTCAATGTTTTCATCAATACAGGAAGTCGACGGTCGTCCTGAACTTGCATCGTCCTTGCAGTCATCACAGCCCTCACTCAAACCCTTGATCCACTTTAAAAGGGCAGTATTCTCCAGTGTCTTAACTCCATAAACAGCCTTTAATATTTCATGAATTTCACTATAATTTTTACAAAGTTTCACCAGAAATTTGATCTTGACTTGTTGTTCCATATCTGTTTGTCAATCATCATTGTCAACAAGAGCCCGTTCGAGCGGTACGTTTAACTCGACGTTTTGGTGATTACGGATTCCCTTAGTGGCTCACCCGGCAACAAAGTAGCCAGTGGACTTGTGCGAATTTCAACTAAAGACCACCCGGGCAACGCAGTTTGGGTATTTAATGGTCAGACCTCATATTGCTACCTTATTCTTCTTCTCCTTATAGACCTTTGGTCTGTTCCTGGCCTCTCTTGGGAGGTTGACTCCCAACTATCTCTCCATCTCTTCGGCGGTCTTCCGGGGGGACGGCAGCCGGCAGGAATCTGATACGCCACAGCGTGTGGGATTCTGGTGGGATCCATCCTCTGCACGTGCGCATTCCAGTATCTTCTGCGTTGTCTGCCTCATCTCACGACATACTTACAGATCTCACGGATAGCCGCGTTCCTCACCCTATCTCGAATAGTCCTTCCTGCTATCATCCTCAGCGTCCTCATCTCTGCCACCCGTACTTTAGCCTTCGTTCTTGTGGTATCCGCTCTGGTCTCAATGGTATATGTCAGTATAGGCCTTACGCAGGTTTTATATATTCTGACCTTACTGTCAGTTCTCATATACTTGTTTTTCCATATTATATCCTTGAGACAACCTGATACCGCCGAAGCCTTGTTGACTTGTCCTATTGTTTCACTGACAAGATCATTTTGACTGAGCAGATCTACTCCCAGATACGAGGGCGGTTTGATAAGTCAGTGACTTTTTGAATTTCCCGCGCAGTAACTTAAAATGTAACACTGCTCCCGTCAACTACCATCTATGAATAGACTACTGTGCAATTTTGAGAAGGATGCGCCATTTTGTTCGTATTTGACAGTCATTGAAAGCAAACAACCTGGTGAATTGTAACGAAAATGGAAAAAAGGGAATTTCGTGTGCTGATTAAGAATTATTTTTTGCGAAAAAAAACCATCACCGAAACCAAGAAAAGGCTTGATGAATACTATGTGAACTCTGCACCATCAATTTCAATGGTTAAGAAGTAGCTTACTGAGTTCTGTTGTGGTCGTACCAGCACAAGAGACGCCGAACGTCCAGGTCGCCCAAAAGAGGTCATCACGCCAGAAATCGTCGATAAAATCCATGAAATGGTATTGGACGATCGAAGAATGAAAGTGCGGGAGATGGCTGAGGCTGTAGGCATCTCAATTGAGCGGGTACATCACATTTTACATGAATATTTGGACATGAAAAAGCTATCCGCGCGATGGCTGCCGCAATTGCTCACACTCGACCATATGCGCAACCGTGTGACCACTTCAAAGGAGTGTTTGGCGATGTTCACACGCAATCGGAACGAGTTTTTGCGCCGATTTGTTATCGTAGACGAAACATGGATCCATCATACTACACCATAGACTAAGGAAAATTCATGACAGTGGGTTTCTCCGGGTGAACGTGCACCAAAGAAGGCCAAGGTGGGTCTGTCGGTAAACATGGTCATAGTCACAGTTTTTTGGGATACACGCGGTGTATTCCCATCGATTACCCTGAAAAGGGTAAAACGATCACCGGCGAATATTATTCAGAGCTTTTGGACATATTCGATATTGATTTGAAGCAGAAACGACCGCATTTGACGAAGAAAAAAGTGCTGTTCCATGAAGACAATGCACGGGTGCACACGTGTGCATTCGCTATGGCAAAAATCCATAAATTGGGCTACGCACTGCTAACCCATCCCGCATATTCTCTAGATTTAGCCCTTTGTGACTATTTCCTGTTTCAAAACCTGAAGAAATGTCTGGGCGGTAAGAGATTTGGGTCGAATGAAGAGGTCATCACTGAAACAAGCGCCTATTTTGAGGGTCTTGAGAAAACCTATTTTTTGGAAAGAATAAAAATATTGGGAAAACGCAGGACAAAATGTATCGAGCTAAAAGGAGACTATGTTGAGAAATAAAATACTTTTTTACCCAAAAATATATCCGCAAAAAGTCACTGACTTATCAAACCGCCCTTGTATCTCAACATTTGAACCTGTTCCAGCATTCTGTCATTTAAGGATAACCTGCATCCTAAGGGTTCTTTTGAGAATGTCATGGTTTTCATTTTTTCAACTGAGATCATTATACTGAAGTTAGCGGCCGATGTCTGAAATCTATTTAAAAGTCTTTGCTGTTCGTCTTCCGACTCTGCTGTCAGTGCAGCATCGTCCGCGTAGCATATTGCTACCAACTGTGAATATCTACGCAATCAAGAGTGATAGCGGGATATCCGGAGATAGCCAACCAGATGAAGCAACGAATTAATCAAATTTTATTTTTGTTTTTTCAGTTCTGCCTGAGCGTCGAAAATGGCTGTCTCCTTGCATATGACGTCAATTTTGAAGTCCAGTTCACACACAAGCTCCACAATATTATAAGGTAAATTAGCGTTTTTATACAATATTTTAAATGTTCGCTTTGTGTGAATACTCTGTGTATGATAGAGTGTCATATACGACAGATTCTCAAATGATGATATAAGAAAGAAATGTAGAGTAGAAGAAAAAATTATGAAATAATAATTAAATAAAACGATGATTTTTTTAACTACTTCCACTTTTGTCTTTATTTCGACAGCGACCGGTGACAGACCGCTGGCACCAGTATGTCGATGCCAACGAGCCTGGCGAAACCGGTCGCTGTCGAAATAAAGAAAAAAGTGGAAGTAGTTAAAAAACATCGTTTTATTTAATTAAAATTTAAAATGAACTTCCATCAAGAGATTTCAGTAAAATCATTTGATTATCTTAAAATTATGAAAGGATCGCTGCGTTGGTTCGGACATATGGAGCGCATTGATGGAGAAAGAATGGTTAATAAAGTATACGTTAATGATGTAAATGGAGTACGGAGTCGAGGTAGACCGAGGAAAACAAATTAATCAAATTTTAAAGGTTGGGTCATGTTAGAAGTCGAAAGAATCGACGTGCGTGTATGACTCGCTGTATGAATGTGGAGGAAGCTAGAGAGGTGTACCAGGATAGAGTAGTGTGGCGGTCCTTTCTCTCTGCCTACCCCTGCGGGAAACGGCGTGATGATTTGTTTGTTTTTTAAAACTAACTTACCATCACGCCGTCTCCCCGGAGGGGTAGGCAGAAATAATGGAACGCCACACTGTTCTGTCCTAACATACGTCTCTCGCTTCCTCTACATTCATACGTCTTGTCATGCACGCACGTCGATTTTTCCGACTCACGTGACCGACATTCAATATTTGATTTATTTGATCGTGCCACGTTTTCCTCGGCCTTCCTCTATTTCTAGCTCCGTTCACGCCTTCTTTACCATTCTGTCTTCACTCATTCTTTCCATGTTTCCAAACCATCTTAATGACCCTTTCCTTATTTTGTTCATAACACTTTCATTCGCACCACATTCACTTCTTATACTGGTATTTGTCACTCTATCATAAACAGATTTGCCACACATTCGTCTTAGAGATCTCATTTCTACTGCATTTATTCTACTTTCATCCTTCTTTTGCCAGTTCCATGCTTCACTTCCATACATAAGGGTCGGCACAAGAACACCATTGTGCACTGCCATCTTAGCTTTTTTGGATAGGCTTTTGTTTGCGATGACAACTTTAAGTGCACCATTTATTCTGTTGCCTGCCCCAACCCTTCTTTCAATATCCTTCTCCACCCTCCCATCCTTTGTAAACATACTTCCTAAATAAACAAATTCATCCACTTGTTCCAGATTTTCACCGTTTACACTAATGTTGCAGACTGTCATGCTTCCTTCTTTTTCGAAAATCATTACCTTAGACTTATTCACATTCATCATCAAATCGTATCGCTTGCATACCTCATACATACTAGACACCAGGGCTTGCAGTTCGTGCTCGTTGTCTGCAAGTAGCACAGCGTCGTCCGCATACAACAAACAGCTTACTGACACGAACAGCTTACTGTTTGTTTTTTTGTTTTCATTAACTTGTCGATACTTACTACAATGTATGAATATAGAGAATTTTCAAAAGGTTGACTTGAGCAGTGTGACCATCCACCTTCTCTGCCTATCTCTCGGGTGAAACGGCGTGATGGTTAGTCAGTTAAATCATTGTATATCTAAGACCTTGTATAATTAGTGCTAGCGATATTGGTGTTTGGAAACATTCAATACCCGATTTAATGTGGCTATTATTGTGGTAATTATTGTTGCAAAATAAATATATTAATAATCATTGTAGACTTACGTAAGTACACGGGTACCTACTTACTAACCAAGGGCGATCGTATTGTAATAGATATATTGCTAACTATTTATGTTTGCCACACTGAAACTATGTTATTCTAATTCCAATTATATGGTCTATTGTTGTCTAGAGCTGAAAGGGTTGGATGTAGGTGCCAAAATGAGCGGAGTGTCAGTAAGCTGTCTCTTGTGTGTGGATGACGCTGTCCTACTTACAGACAACGAGAATGAACTACAAATCCTGGTGAATTGTATGTATGAGGTATGCATGCGAAAAGATCTGATGATGAATGTTAATAAGTCCAAAGAAAAATAAGAAATCATGACAGTCTGCAACAGTAGAGTGAATGGTGAAAATTTTGAGCAAGTAGTTGAGTTCGTGTAGGTAGTATGCTTACAAGAGATGGGCGAGTGGAGAGGGCCATTGAAAGAAGGGTTGGGGCAGGCAACAAAGTGAATGGTGCACTTAAAGTTGGCATCGCAAACAAAAACCTATCCAAAAAAGCTAGAATGGCAGTGCACAATGGTGTTCTTCTACCGACCCTTATGTATGGAAGCGATGCATGGAACTGGTAAAAGAAGGATGAAAGTAGAATAAATGCAGTAGAAATGAGATCTCTTAGACGAATGTGTGATAATCTGTGTATGATAGAGTGTCGAATGAAAATATAAGAAGTGAATGCGGTGCGAATGATGGTGTTATGAACAAAATAATGAAAGGATCATTTAGATAGGTTTGACACATGGAAAGAATGAATGAAGAAAGAATGGTAAAAACATGTGTATGTTAACCATGTAAATGGAACTAGAAATATAGGAAGACTGAGGAAAACGTGGCACGATCAAATAAATCAAATATTGAATGTCGGCCATGTGAGGAGTCAGAGAAATCGACGCGCGTGCATGGCACGATGTATGAATGTTGAGGAAGCGAGAGAAATATGTCAAGAAAGAAAAGTGTGGCAGTCCATTCTTTCTGTATACCCCTTCGGGGAGACGGCGTGATGGCTGGTTAACGTTACGTTAACACAAATCACAGTTAATTACTAACTAACTGTGATTTGTGTTAACGTAAACGTCCATCCTAGCAAGTTATTTGGAAGACCATTGATCGTTTTCGCACCACGTATACTCTAGTGGATAATACGCATCCACAATTGTCGAAAATTGGACTTCACGATTGAGTTAGCCGTGGCGCTCATATGCCCAAAATCATATTTAAACAACAATGGCAAAAAATTATCTATTAAATAAAGCCAGCATTTGATATTCTGTCGTACATCTTTCTACCACACATACGTCTCAGGGACCTCATCTCTACCGCATTTATTCTGCTCTTGTCTTTCTTCTGCTAGTCGAATTGAAAATATTATAAAACGCAGGTTTTAAACAGCTTGTTTTTGCTTTTAGATTTTCTCAAGTCCAGAGTTCTCCAACCGAGTTCCTCTACCTCTTGAAGGATGCCAAAGAACAACTTCTATACTGCCATCTGTTCAACGCATCGACGAGCGACGAGGTAAGATATTTTCATATGCAATTATTAATTATTCATAAAAAAAACTAAATAACCTACGACGACCTTCGTGCCATACTAGCAACAGCTTTGTTTGCCATCCCGAAAGTCCCGGGTTTCATTTGCGGAAAGAGGTTTCATTTGCGGAGGAATCTAGAGAAGCCAGGATAGAGTAGTGTGGCGGTCCATTATCTACGCCTACCCCTGCGGGCAAACAGCGTGATGGTTTATTTATTCGTTTATAATAAAATTATATAAAAAACGGACGTTCACGTCGGTTTATATATTGCATAATGAGTTTTTTCTAAACAATATATTTTGGTGAGGAGTGAGGACAATATACTTTAATAGAGTAAATGGAGCAAGCAATCGAGGCTGACGGAAAAATGTTGCACTACCAAATGTTACATGTACCTACGTGCATAATGCCTTTTATGTATAGGGCGTCCCAAATTTAAGCAAGATTTGAATTTGCCGCCTTTTTTGCAGTAAATTGTTGGCAACAACGTAAAAAGGCAATTTGGTAGCTGACAGTTTAGGGTTAGTAAAAATGGAGCGTTACACGATGCAACAACGTGTTTTCATAATTGAACAATATCTCAAAAATAATGAAATTTCGGCGGCCGCTAATGTTTCATACAAAATATGATTGGAATAGTGTTTTAACTTCGTCAACTGTGAAGAGATTAATTTAAAAATTCCGAGAGACTGGATCAGTCCAAAAACAAGCCGTTCAAATGTCAATATTGAAGAAGTGTGTGAGAGTGTTGGTGAAAATCCGTTTGTCTGTACTCTCTCGTTTCGGTGATCAGAATTGGTCCCCTAGATCGTGTGATTTAACACCATTAGATATCTTTTTATAAGGTTATTTGAAATCAATGGACTATGTCAACAAGCCCACAACCATCCGTCCATTACAGGAGGAAAATAAACGCTGCATCAACGAAATTCAGCCACATTTATGCAAAATGGTCATGAAAATTATTGACAAAAGAGTGCGTGTGTGCCAACAAAGCCGTGCCGGCCATTTGCCCGATGTATTATTTAATAAATAACCCTATTCTATGTATTTTATGATTCAATAAAAAAAAACAATCTAAAGACTGAAAACTGTGTTTTCTAATTATTCAAATCTTGTTTTAATTTTGGGACACTCTATATATAGAAGACCTGATGTTATAATTGATAATACCAATGTCAATTCCGATAAATTCCAGTAATGGTGTAGTATTGCACTCGTGCACCTACTGTCATCGAGGTGTTTGAAAAAGGAATAAATTCATTAGCCATATTGATGCATGTTTAAAACATTTACAGATCATTTTGCACGTGTAAACCGAGTCACGGAATGCATTATGCAATCAACACGTGGGACTAACATGACACTGTCAATGATTCAATGAAATTGATTCTTATATGAACACTATACAAATGACTGAAAAGTGTCTCAAGTGAACACGTAATGCCCATTGAACTGAACCCTAACAGTACAATGAAAAAAATATCACATTAAATTTATTTAACTATTTATTGAGAAATGTTAACGATGTAAACGGAAATAAAAATAGAGAAAGACCGAGGAAAACGTGGCATGATCAAATCAATCAAATTATGAATGTCGACCACGTGAGAGTCGGAGAAAACGACGTGCATGTATGACTATTGGGGAAGCGAGAGAAGTATGTTAGGAAAGAAGAGCGTGGCGGTTCGTTATTTCTGCCTACCACTTCGGGGAGACGGCGCAATGGTTGGTAAATTAGTTTATGTTTATTAAAATATGAAGCACAACTCATTTCTTTACTTAAATTTAACATGGTTCATAGTATTAGATATCTCTTACCCCACTATTTCTGACTTAAATAATTATTTTTAATAATCAATATGAATGAACGCGTCTGTTTTTTAAATTTTGTATTATATTAGAGTTTAGGCATTCCCCTTTCTAAGGCATTATCAAATGTCTTAAAACTTCTAGAAAACAAACGTTTTCAATCTTATTAATTATTTAATATGGAGTTTTACATTATTGTTCAAGAAACAATAAATAACTTTTCTAGAATCAAAAACAGGAATCTGAATTGTTGTGAAATGTGCAATAAGTGAAAATACAATGTTTATCAAAAGTTATTCAAATTTGAATCCAGAACACAAATTATAGAAGAATATATTTTAAATAAATGACAAATAAGTTTTAAAACTCAACAATTTCAGATTAATCATTTATAATTAGTATAAAAATTACAGAAAAAATAGTTTAAGGAAATCAAAGATATATTACATCTGCGAGATCGAATATGTGGTCAGGTGGGGACGTCAAAGACGGCGATACTGGCATCAACATGTAGAAAGGATGAGCTCAAATAGGATACCACGCATAGCTCTCCATGGAACGCCAAACGGACAACGCCGACCAGGAAGACCCCCGAAACGGTGGAGAGAAAGCTGGAGGACCCGCCTGAAATAACAGACTCCTGAGTCTACCAAAAGTGAAGAAGAAGAAGAAGAAAGATAAATAATTAAGAGGTGGATAAATAGTTAATTGGTGGATATTTAATATTTAAATTTGAATATTTATTATTTGATTGATTTGATCGTGCCATGTTTTCCTCGGTCGTCCTCTATTTTTAAATCAAATCAAATCAAATCAGTTTATTTACTCAAAAGACATTATAAACAGCATAAATGTTTAAGGCATCTATTGAGTACAGGTCAAATATTATAAAAATACAACATAATACCAGGAACGCATTATTGATGGTTCGACATTAGGAAGACAAGATGCTTTCTAAAGTCAAGAGTATTTGTCCCTTGAACGTACTTTCACAAATATGAAAGACGTCAATCTTCGAGGAGACCGCGTTCAGCAGACTAATTGTTCTTCCCACCGGTGTCACAAGAGGCAGATTGATTCTGGTGGCCCGTAGGTAAAACAATCTGTGCTGTCGCTGCCGGAGAAATCTATCAGGGACAAAAAGACCAACACCCTCTAGCACGGCCGAGTTCTCGAAATATCCCCTGATTAATTTAAAGAAATGGGTTATTAGATGTCCATCTCTTCGAAACTGTAGAGAATTGGTTCCGAGCATTCCCAAAAGAAATGCCGTGGGATAGAGCCACGGAAAACTCCCATACTCCCTCATGCAGAGATACTTCAGATTTTTTTTCTGAACCCTCTCCAGCATAACAGAATATCTCGCCTCGTGAAGACTCCATATCACAGAACCACTTTCGAGTCTGCTCCGAACCAATGCGTTGTATAGGACTCTGAGTACATTGGGGATGTCTGAAAACTCTTCCGTTCCTAATGATGAAGCCCAATATCCTCAGTGCAATGTCACAAATCCTCTCGACATGTCCACGAAATGTCAGCCTTCTCTCATAGATGATTCCGAAATCCTTCATCGTAGATACGTGTGTTAAGTGATGGTATAATGAAATCACGAGAAGCGGCAGGAGGTCAATGGCACAGAGTGGCGAGGGATAGAGAGTTGTGGAAGTCGAGAAGGAAGGCTTATGTCCAACACCAGACGACTGAAGGTTGATGATGATGATGGATTATAAAGAACCAATTACTTTTAAAGTGGAAACAATTGACAAGTGTGCGCGTCACGATAGTACATATATGGCAGTTAGTTAGTAAGCTATTTTTGTCTGGTTTCGCATCTCTGATGACGGCAATTGCAAGAAGGTGTATATCCACACATACAGTCTACGTTAATTAATCTTTGCCCCCGGTTTATTCAAGAAATAATTACCGGGACAGAGGTCAGGCGTGTTGTCGTCTTGTTGCCTGCAGCATTAATAATGCATTTAATAAATATAAAATCAAACTAATAATATTTTATTGTTTCTTGAACAATTATGTTAAACTCCATATTAATTGATTAATACCATTGTTTTGGCCGAAACACTATGATAACTAACTAACTAACCATCACGCCGTCTCCCCGCAGAAAGAATGGACTGCCACACTTTTCTTTCCTGACATATTTCAACATTCATACATCGTGTCATGCACGCGCGTCGATTTCTCTGACTCCTCACATGGCCGACATTCAATATTTGATCTTGCCACGAACAGACTGGAAAAGCATTTGAAATATGGCTCCATCGCCGAATGCTCAGAGTTCCCTGGACAGACATGGTTACCAATACCGAAGTCCTGAGGCGAGCTAGAGTTGACAGGGAACTGTTATCAACTATCAAGGTTCGAAAGATCTCACATCTGGGTCATATACTGCGTGGAGAAAAGTACCACCTTCTCCAACTTATATTGGAGGGGGAAATTAAGGGGCGCCGAGAGCCCGGAAGGAGACAAATGTCCTGGTTGCGAAACGTGAGGGTGTGGGCCGGCATACGAAGTGTGGAGGAGCTGTGAGGAACAGTGCCCTAGACCACCACCCAATTCCTGTTACGTGTATTTTATAATCACCCTGTGAGTGCATAATATATTTAATTAGTCTTAATGCCGACCGGTTCGTCCGCCGTAGGTCATTACGGGTGACATTGCATCGGAATTATCTTCATAATCGATCTCTAGGAAGGAGAACGCGATTTTATGGAGTCACATCGTCCACTTCCGAGGTCGGGCGTCGAGTTCCTGACCATAAATTCATTTTGCATTATAGAAAAGAATTTTCCAGAATAAATAAATAATTAACCATCACGCCGTCTTAGAATGGACCGCCACAATGTTCTTTCCTGACATACTTCTCACTTCGCATCCTCGACATTCATATATCGTGGCATGCACGCACGTTGATTTCTCCGACATTCCATATTTAGTATTAAAGTGTTTACAAAAGCTTTTATCATGTGACGATTTAGAACATCCAGCATCTATCGCCGCCCTCGCTCCTTTAATACGGAAAATATTATGATTATTATAAATATTTTTTTTTAATGAAAATATAAGAAGGGAATGCGGTGCGAATGATGGTGTCATAAACAAAATAATGAAAGGATCATTAAGATGGTTTGGACATATGGAAAGAATTAATGAAGAAAGAATGGTAAAAAATTATATGTTAATGGAACTAGAAATAGAGGAAGACCGAGGAAAACGTGGAACGATCAAATAAATCAAATATTGAATGTCGGCCATGTGAGGAGTCAGAGAAATCGACGCGCGTGCATGACACGATGTATGAATGTTGAGGAAGCGAGAGAAATATGTCAGGAAAGAAAGGTGTGGCAGTCCATTCTTTCTGCCTACCCCTTCGGGGAGACGGCGTGATGGTTAGTTAATTAGTTAGTTAACAATCGCAGAGAAGTATAAGGCCACTTGTTTGTTATTGTTTCTGAAACAACCTGTTATTGAATAGTACATGTGATAACTAATCCAGGTATAGACATCCACATGTTGACTTTGATTTTCTCACTACTTGAACAAGTACGGCGATGAAAGAAAACGCGGGGACATGCCACGCGGTGATGTCATATTGAATTTTTTTTTTTCAACGATATTTTTTTGTATAAATATCAAGAATAATAGATGGTTTGGACATATGGAAAGAATGAATGAAGAAAGAATGGTAAAAAAATTGTATATTAATGATGTAAATGGAACCAGAAATAGAGGAAGACCGAGGAAAACGTGGAACGATAAAATAAATCAAATATTGAATGTCGGCCATGTGAGGAGTCAGAGAAATCGACGCGCGTGCATGACACGATGTATGAATGTTGAGGAAGCGAGAGAAATATGTCAGGAAAGAAAAGTGTGGCAGTCCATTCTTTCTGCCTACCCCTTCGGAGAGACGGCGTGATGGTTAGTTAGTTATTTAGAATTCCGAACGACCAAAAAAGGAAGAAATGTATGGCAGATGATTGCATCATAAGTAAAATAAAAAAATGTTCCCTGAGATGGTTTTAACATATGGAACAAATGGATGAGAGAAGAATGGTTACGTAGAAAGAGAAGCCACGGAAGATCAAGGAAAGTCGACCTTCGTGGCGATTCCCGGCGATGGCAGTGTGATTGTCACACTGTCTTTTGTCTGGTGTAGAATTTTCGTGACAATAAAATGGCGATAGATTGGCTACCTATCACATGTCATAATAATTAATATAATAGCTTAAATTAATTGTATATAGTAATTGGGTTTAAACGACCTGTTGTATACAAGAAAAAATAAAGCTTGACATGATGGCCATATTCGAAGCCGGAAAAATCGACGAGCGTGCATGTTACGATGTATGAATGTAGAGGAAGCCAGAGAGGTATGTCAGGACAGAGCAGTGTGGTGGTCCATCCTTTCTATCTATCCCTGCGGGAAAACGGCGTGATAGTTAGTTTTTAAAAACATTATCAGTTTATGTTAGTACACTTTTTTTAAAGAAATACTCACACTAAATATTTAAATCAATGATAGGTCATTATTATGGAGAAGGAATCTGGTAGTGTCCAGGCTCGAACCCAAGTCCCCTGGATTAGGAGTCAAGCGTTCTATCCACTAGACCACCACCTGATTCCTCTGAATAATAAGCGTAGTAGTCTTCAAAATAATAAATGAAATAAGAAATTATTCGTGCCACGTTTTCCTCGATCTTCCTCTATTTCTGGTTCCATTTACATCATTTGCATATAATTTTTTTTACCATTCTTTCTTCATTCATTCTTTCCATATGTCCAAACCATCTTAATGATCCTTTCATTATTTTGTTCATGATACCATCATTCGCACCGCATTCACTTCTTATATTTTCATTCGACACTCTATCATACACATAGTATCCATACATTCGTCTAAGAGATCAAATAAATCAAATATTGAATGTCGGCCATGCGAGGAGTCAGAGAAATCGACGCGCGTGCATGACACGATGTACGAATGTTTAGGACGCGAGAGAAATATTTCAGGAAAGAAAAGTGTGGCAGTCCATTATTTTTGCCTACCCCTTCGGGGAGACGGCTTGATGGCTAGTTAGTTGTTATAAATAAAATAAAATTGAATAATATAATGTATGGAAGCGAAGCATGGAACTGGCAGAAGAAGGATGAGAGCAGAATAAATGCGGTAGAGATGAGGTCCCTAAGACGTATGTGTGGTAGAACGATATACGACAGAATCTCAAATGCTGATATAAGAAAGGAATGTAGAGCGAAGAAGGTATTATGAACAAAATTATGAAAGGATCGCTGCGTTGGTTCGGACATATGGAACGCATGGATGGAGAAAGAATGGTTAAGAAAGTATACGTTAATGATGTAAATGGGGTACGAAGTCGAGGCAGACCGAGGGAAACATGGCATGACCAAATTAATCAAATTTTAAAGGTTGGTCATGTTAGAAGTCGGAGGAATCGACGTGCGTGTATGACTCGTTGTATGAATGTGGAGGAAGCTAGAGAGGTTTGCCAGGATAGAGTAGTGTGGCGGTCCATTCTCTCTGCTTACCCCTGCGGGGAAACGGCGTGATGGTTTGTTGTTGTTGTTGAATAATATAATACTTTCACGAATATGAAAGACGTCTATCTCCGAAGTTATCATTGTTAGCAGTATGATTGCTCTCCCCACCGGCATCACTAGAGGCAGGTTGGTTCTGCATGTTGACTTAACAAAATATGCTTCCATAGTAATAAAACAGTTGACATTGAATATATTGGGCATATCTTCCATTCTTATTTGTTCATTTCACACATTTTTTTGCCTTCGTTTTGATAAACAATCCGATTTCCATCGCAGTTCATGGGGATCCGGTTTTATGATAATAGCTTTGATCATTATAAATCAATTTAACCTCTTTTGAAAAGAATGTCCTATTCTTCTTCTATCGTTTCATTTTGTAACACAAAACAAAAGCCTGTAAAAAAATCTAAAATGCCAGTGCACAATGGTGTTCGTGCACCGACCCTTCTGTATGGAAACGAAGCATGAAACTGGCAAAATAAAGATGAAATTAGAATAAATGCAATAGAAATTAGATATGTTAGACGAATGTGCGGAAAATCTGTGTACGATGGAGTGTCGAATGAAAATATAGAAAGTGATTAAATTAAAAAATGAACCGACATTAAAATGGTTTTGGACGCATTTCTTAGTTTTCCTCTATTTCTAGTTCCATTTACATCGTAAACATATACATTTTTTTTTTACCATTCTTTCTTCATTCATTCTTTCCATGTGTCCAAACCATCTTAATGATCCTTTCATTATTTTGTTCATAACATTCATTAATTCTTATATTTTCATTCGACACTCTATCGTACACAGAGTATACACACATTCGTCTAAGAGATCTCATGCATCGCTTCCATACGTAAGGGTCGGTACAAGAACACCATTGTGCACAGCCATTTTAGCTTTTTGTGCATTGACGAAATATTGGAAATTTGTTTTTTATCCCGCCATTCTCTCTCGCACTCGCGAATATAGTTGTAGCGAGGAGTACATTACTTACTTTTTACTTAGACAGCCATTGTTATCCACTGCTGGACATAGGCCTCCCCCATACTTCTCCACGTATCCCTGTCTTGTGCCTTTTGCATCCAATCGCCAGCAATTCTTCCAATGTAATCGGACCATCGCGTGGGGGGTCTCCCTCTGTTTCGTTTGTCTTCCCGGGGTCTACACTCTACCACCCTTCTGGTCCATCTATCGTCTGCCAATCTGGCAACATGTCCCGCAAATGACCATTTATGCTTCGTTACTCTTGCGACGACATCTGTTACTTTATTTAAACATCGATACCCATCGTATGCCGAGTATTTTTTTTAGCACAGTTAGAGAATTGTAAAAATATGTTATCGTGTGTGGCGCCCTGATACTAGACCTAGAACTTATTTTTTAATCGCAATTACTTCATACAATCTAACACGGCCAAATAAATATTTTGGCTGCAATCATTTTAAGAAAATACAGATACCACATAACACGTGAAGTCTTCTTCATCTTTTCAAGTCGGTTTGTCGGACAATCGAGGATATTTATTACTATTACATATTTATTTATAACAAAAAATTATCAATGAAAGCGAAAACGGCCGTTCACAATGGAGTTCTGGTCCCATCAAGTAAGCGAAGCATGGAACTGGCAGAAGAAGGATGAAAGCAGAATAAATGCGGTGGAGATGAGGTCCCTAAGACGTATGTGTGGTAGAACGATATACGACAGAATCTCAAAGGCTGATATAAGAAAGGAATGTAGAGCGGAAGAAGGTATTATGAACAAAATTATGAAAGGATCGCTGCGTTGGTTCGGACATATGGAACGCATGGATGGAGAAAGAATGGTTAAGAAAGTATACGTTGATGATGTAAATGGGGTACGGAGTCGAGGCAGACTGAGAAAAACTAGGCATGACCAAATTAATCAAATGTTAAAGGTTGGTCATGTTAGAAGTCGGAGGAATCGACGTGCGTGTAATGACTCGTTGTATGAATGTGGAGGAATCTAGAGAGGTTTGCCAGGATAGAGTAGTGTGGCCGTCCATTCTCTCTGCCTACCCCTGCGGGGAAACGGCGTGATGGTTTTGTTTGTTTGTTATTTATTTATAATAGTAAACACGATTATTTAGTTGGATTTAATTTAGATAAATACTCACAAATTTGTTTTGCCTTGTGAGGGCATTCTCAAACTTACCCTAATCGCCAAACAGTCTACTCACTAACTAACTAACTAACCATCACGTCGTCTCCCCGAAGGGGTAGGCAGAAAGAATGGAATGCCACACTTTTCTTTCCTGACATATTTCTTTCGCTTCCTCAACATTCATACATCGTGTCATGCACGCGCGTCGATTTCTCTGACTCCTCACATGGCCGACATTCAATATTTGATAGTGCCACGTTTTCCTCGGTCTTCCTCTATTTCTGGTTCCATTTACATCGTTAACATATAATATTTTTACCATTCTTTCTTCATTCATTTTTTCCATATGTCCAAACCATATTAATGATCCTTTCATTATTTTGTTCATGACACCATCATTCGCACCGCATTCACTTCTTATATTTTCATTCGACACTCTATCATACACAGAGTATCCACACATTCGTCTAAGAGATCTCATTTCTACTGCATTTATTCTACTTTCATCCTTCTTTTGCCAGTTCCATGCTTCGTTTCCATATATAAAAAATGTCACGTATTATCGGACGACACACGTGTTGACGGACGTACAGCATCTGTTTCCTCTTTGATCTGTGATGTATGCATTTCTGATAGGCGAGCTGCCAACTCAGCTGACAATACGTTTTAAATGTAAGAGATGGAGATGTGATGATACGCTGTGATAGTGCTCCATAGGCCAGTAGTCCATTACAACTTTTAATTGCGAATTTCAGCTATTATCCTAGTGCGATTAACTCGCTGATTATGCGTACTGTTTGATACATATTGCTACAAGTGTAAAACATATTTCGTGACGCGCGAAAAGTTAATTAACCCAAGGTTTTCTGTGTATAAGTCAACCGTGTGTGATCGAGTGAGCGAAGTGAAGATCGCGAGAATCGAAGTCGCGTTATGATATAAAAATAGTGATGTTAAATTTCTACGAATTCAAGATCGCGATATATATACGTATTATATTTGTGTGAATTGTGTGCGAAATTCTAAAATCGTGTAAAAACAAGATTGTGTTACTGGAAAATCGTATAAAAATTAGTACTGTATGATTTGCAGAGACTTTCAACAACAACAAACCATCACGCCGTTTCCCCGCAGGGGTAGGCAGAGAGAATGGACCGTCACATTACTCTATCCTGGCACACCTCTCTAGCTTCCTCCACATTCATACAGCGAGTCATACACGCACGTCGATTCTTCCGACTTCTAATATGACCAACCTTTTAAATTTGATTAATTTGGTCATGCCATGTTTTCCTCGGTCTGCCTCGACTCCGTACTCCATTTACATCGTTAACGTACACTTTTTAAACCATTCTTTCTTCACCCATGCGCTCCATATGTCCGAACCAACGCAGCGAACCTTTCATAATTTTGTTCATAATACCTTCTTTCGCTATACATTCCTTCCTAATATCAGCATTTGAGATTCTGTCCTACATCGTTCTACCACACATACGTCTTAGGGACCTCATCTCTACCGCATTTATTCTGCTCTCATCTTTCTTCTGCCAGTTCCGTGCTTCGCTTCCATACATAAGGGTTGGGACCAGAACTTCATTGTGAACGGCCATTTTCGCTTTCATTGATTGCAGAGACTTTCACAGTGCATTAATAAAGATTTTCTGCTTAATGCTTCCCAATCTTAATAGATGACGCTAGTGTAGAGTGAACTAAAAAATGTAAAGATAAGCGTGGGATTCTATCATATATACAAGTTCCTAAAAAGAGAAGGATGGAGTGCCACATCGGTTAAAGTGTGACAGTCCATTCTTTCTGCCTACCCTTTCGGGGAGACGGCGTGATGGTTAGTTAGTTAGTTAGTTAGTTACAAGTTCCAAAAAATTGTCAGTTGTGGTTGTCATGAGAAGGGCGGAATGGGGAATGTTGTTCAACATTAAGCGATCGCTCAACCCAACCAATGACAGGTCGTAAGCCCTGTAAGCGCCTCGGCCACCACGTTCTGTTCCCAGAAAAACAATTTACACCTTCGTCTTTATTGAGATACAATTAATCCTTATAAAAAAAATAATTATCCGCAATGGGTAAAATCCAGTATTTGTCTACAAGAATTTGTATGCATTCAAAATGTTGTATAAAATAACTGGTAATACTTCCCAATATTAATAGATGACGCTAGTTTAGAGTGAACTTAAAAATGTAAAGATAAGCGTGGGATTCTAGCATATATACAAGTTCCAAAAAAATGTCAGATGTGGTGGTCTGGGCGGACGGAATGGGGAATGTTGTTAAACATAAAGCGATCCAGCTCAACCCAACCAATGCCTGGTCATAATTCGTGTAAGCGCCTTGGCCACCACATTCTGTTCCCAGAAAAACAATTTACACCTTCGTCTCTATTGAGATACAATTAATCCTTATAAATAAAATAATTGAACGAAGCTGCTTCTTAGTTTGATTTTTTTTTGCTTATTTTGCTTACCTTCAATTGTCGTATGAAAATAAGATGTTTTATAAAAATATCTCGGGTGAAAGTAAGGTTTTTGTTTTGAAAGCAAATATTGCGTGACAAACGATTAAATGTAATTAAGTAAAAAAAAGATCGCATGAAAGTAAGGTCGCGTGAATGTAAGAACGCGTGGAAATAAGATCGCGTGACAATAAGGTTGCATGACTGTGAGATCGTATGAAAATAAGGTCGTGTGAATGTAAGAACGCGTGGAAATAAGATCCGGTGACAATAAAGTTGCTTGAATTTGAGATCGTATGAAAATAAGGCTGGGTGAATGTAAGAGCAAATTTAAATAAGATCGTGTTACAATAAAGTCGGGTAATATGACGTCACGAGACAATTTATCGTGTTCAGACAAGGTTGCATGGAAATTAAATGGTGTCATTTAAGATCGCGGGTGAATAACGTTGAATTAAATACAGGTCTCTTGAAAATAATAATGAAAACAAATATTTTATGAAAAATGCTCGCTTAACAATAGTGTGAAAAATCTTTAAAAAAATATTTCGTTATTAAATAACATCGTGTGAAAACAAGATCGCGTTGAAATAAGATAGTATGAAAACAAGATCGCGCCACAATACATAGTGTGAAAATAAGACCGTGTCGAAATAAGGTCGCGTGAAAACAAGATCGTGTCGAAATAAAGTCGTGCGAAAACAAGATCGTGTCGAAATAAAGTCGTGTGAAAACAAGATCGTGTCGAAATAAGGTAGTGTGAAAACAAGAACGTTTTTTTAATCACAATGAAGGAGGACTACTGGGCCCGCGTGTACTACAGCACGGCCGGCTCCCTGAACGTCTCCCAGATGTCCAACTTCGAGTTCTGGATGGGCACCGTTCTGATCCTACTGGCCTGCGAGCTGGACCTCGTCTACTTCCACATCCTCCACGACATCTTCCACTACCGTCCCTAGAACTATATTATTGTGAGTACAAATACACACTAGTTTTATGGTTATCACTATCAATTCAAGAACCACAATAATTCTTGGACACATTGTCCCTGAAAGTCGCATTAGCGAATGGGTACACTCAAAATACTTATGCAAAAATGGCAGCACATAATGGAGTTCTAGTAACTACCATTATGTACTGAAGGGAAGTTTATCAAATCAAATCAAACCAGTTTATTAACTCAAAAGACATTACAAACAGTAAAATGTTTAAGGCATCTATTAAGTACAGGTAAAATATTATAAAAAAATACAACATAATACCAGGAACGCATTAGAGATGGTTCGACATTAGGAAGACAAGATACTTTCTAAAGTCTAAGAAAATTTGTCTCCTGAACGTACCATTACTAATATGAAAGACGTCGATCTCCGAGGAGACCGCGTTCAGCAGATTAATTGCTCTTCCCACCGGTGTCACCAGAGGCAAATTGGTTCTGGTGGCCGATAGGTAAAACAATCTGTGCTGTCGGAGAAATCTATCAGGAACAAAAAGACCGTGGCTCCTGATTTACTGGGAATTGGGCATAATCTTGTACACGATCCTTTGTTCATAATAATGTTTTCTCATATCATCGATTCTTCTTCTTCTTCTTCGATAAAAAATATGCTTGATGTTTATTTTTATTTTTATTATTATACAAAAAACTTTAATATCGCCATAATAATCATAATATAAATAGACAAGTCGAATGTCATCAAGAAAGAGTAGGTACGTGAATATTAATACGAGAGAGCGATCGAGGAATACTTCATACGATGTGCATACCCGAGAACAATTCTGGATTATTTTGAATTGTTGTATGACAGTAGTGTAGAAAAAAGAGGGAGAATCATATGGTGTTGTGATTTGTGACATTTTTAACGTGGGTGAAAAAAATTTACGTTGCAGTTCAAACTTATTACTGATTACAATTGTACAGTGAGCCAAGTTTTTAAATGGGAGACAACCTTTAGTTCCATGAATATTTCACGGATTGCAACTAGTCATGATGTATGCCATGGAAAGAGCCATGCTTGGAATAACCTTGAGGGACAGATTTAGAAACGAATTTATTCGTCAACAAACCAAGGTGACTGAGGTGGCTCTGAGCATGGGCTGGCCATATCTGTCTGAGAACCGAAGGCCGATGGGGGAGACGGGTTCTGGAGTGGAGACCGCGTACAGGATTCCGCAGAGTTGGACTCCCCCCTGCCCGCTGGACCGACGATCTGAAGAGGATTGCTGGACATGGATGGATGGGAGCGGCAATGGATAGGGGGCGGTGGCGTGCTTTGGGAGAGGCCTACATTCAGCAGTGGATGACAGACGGCTGATGATGATGTTGATGTAAACATTAAATCACTCTTAGGAACGCATGGAAATAACAATACAATTGATGGTTCATTAAGCTGGTTAGTCGCATCGCTCTTTATTGACATATTTGTCTCGGTGATGTAATTTAAAACTATGAGGAAGTGGAGTTCTTTTAATTAAACACATTTTATTAATTGAATGTCCATATTTATGAATGCACTGCGCAATCAGGAAATGCGAAAGATCTGCATAAATAAGAATGATCTGCAACGTGGAAGATGTCGTGCGGTGGGGAAGACTGAGAAGACGCCACTGTAGAGAGCGTGTTCTGAAAGAGTGATAAGTAAAACAGAAAATGGACATCCAGGAAGACCACCCAAAAGATGGCGAGACAGTTGGACATCTACATCCCAGGGACAGGCTTCGAGAAATAACAGGACACAGTCCTAAATAAAGCAGAAGGAGAAGAAGACTATACAATCAATAATCACTATACAATCAAGAATACAAGAATCCAGTATAAACTTTGCTGGACAGTCTTCAAAGCGCTACATGGAATGGCTCCAAGTTATATATCCGAACTCTGTATAATGGACAGCCTAAATACAAGGAAATCCACACTTCGCTCGACGAACTCCTCGGCAATAGGAAGATTAAATGAGCCGAAACGTTGCCCTAGTAAAAATTTCGGGGATCGAGCGTTTTCGGTAGCCGGTCCATCAGCTTGGAACAAACTCCTTTCACACCTTAGATGCATAAATGATCCGACAGATTTCAGATCTAAGCTGAAAACCCATATTTTTCATATTCCATACCCAATTTAACTTGCATATTTTGTTCTATTAAATTTTCTAACTGATCGCGAACATCAATCAGATGCAGCGTTCACATTTAGATTTAAAACACGTCTTAATGCGCCCTTGAGGTGATTACATCACAAAAACGGCGCTTTAAAAGTTAGATCGAAAAGAGAAGGTCGGAGTGCCGCATCAGTATAAATGTGACAGTCAACTCTTTCTGCCTACCCTTTCGGGGAGACGGCGTGATGGTTAGTTAGTTAGTTAGTTTTTAATCGTCAGAATTCTGGGACCTGTGAATGATGATGAAGGCTGGAGAGTGCGGCATAATGACGAGCTGTATTATATTCCCCAAGCTCCCAGTCTCTCCACACAGGTCAGACTGAATAGACTGAGATGGGCCGGTCACGTGCAGAGGATGCCGTCATCGTGAACCCCAAAAAGATTGCTGGAGTGGCACCCAGGTGGTAGAAGACCAATTGGACGACCAAGGCTGCGATGGGAGGATGAAGTTGGGAGAGATGGGGCGAAACTGTTACGAGTGTCAGATTGGAGGGTCAAAGCGGAAGACAGGGGGAGTTGGAGGCGAAGAATACTGGAGGCTAAGGCTCGATATGGGCTGTAGGGCCATCGAAGAAGAAGAAGAGAATCGAAGTATTTCTCCCTCACTTTCTTTTTCTCCGGCGTTACGACCCTTGGTGAGTCTTAGCCTCCTCCAAGAAATGTCTCCATCCCGTCCAGCCTTGCTGCTCCAGGACCCGATAGTCTGCCACGGCACCATCCAACCATCGCAGTCTCGGCCTACCGACGCTTCTTCGCCCTATTGGATAGTCAGACAACACTCTTTTGGGGAGCTCCAGATCCCCCATGCGGTGCAAGTGCCCTAGCCAGCGCAGTCTGTTAATCTTTATACACTTGATGCTGACGTCCTGGTATAGATCATAGAGCTCTGTGTTGTATCTCCTTCTCCACGCCTGACCATCCTTGGTGTGTGGCGGAGTTTCCTTTCGAAGCAGTTCATCTTTACTTCATCACGTTTAGTGAGTGTCCAAGTCTCCTAGGCATACGAGTATATGTTAGAACTGGTCCAACTCATGTATTCAAAATATTCTCGTTCTCTTTTCTCTGATTCTTCTTCAGCCTATTCCCGTCCACTCCTGGACAAAGGCCTCCTCCATTCGCTTCCACGCGACTATGTCTCGTGCCGTTATTCCGACATGTCTGTTCAGGTCATGCTTCCACCGTAGTTGCGATCGCCCTGCAGTTTTCTTTGCCATCCACGGTCTCTAAGTGTGCAGTCTTTATGTCCATTTTTCGTCCGGGCTTCTGGCTACTTGATCTGCCCATTGCCACTTTAGAGTCACTACAGGTGGATGATGTCAGTGACCTTTGTTTTTTCTCTCACCGTATCATTTCTGACTCTGTCTCTTAGGCTTATTCCTAACATGGCTCTTTGGGTCAATCGTAGTTTTTCGGGACTTTTCGTTTCTTTGATTACATTCGGGTTTTTGCCTATTTATGTTATTATTATTATTATTATTTTGTTGAATTGCAATTTACATCATGACAGCAAGAGCCAAATCCATGTAAATGGTATAGTATAGCTATCATAGTGATTCTCGTGACATGTGATAGGTAGGTAATCTATCGCCATTTTATTGTCACGTGAATTCTACACCAGACCAAAGACAGTGTGACAATCACACTGCCCTCGCCGGGAATCGAACCCGGAACCTTCGGGGTGGCAGTCAATACACTTATCACTCGGCTTATGACGCTGGTAGCCATCTTCTGAAAAGTCAGGTCGAGGGGGACGCCCTCTTCTGTGTTTCTTTGTCCAGCTTCCATCTGACGAATTTTGGCAGTGCACAAGAACGTGCTCGATTGCTTGATTGGTTGCATGATTGCTCTTCTCCAAAAAAACCGTCTGCATACGTGGAGGGCTCTCGGTGTCGTGCGAGCGGGACAGGTAGAGTGTGACGTCACGGCAGCTGTACCAATCAGCGAACGGCGGTTGACAGCCAGCAGTATTATTAGACCCCGCTTGGCGCGCTCCCGGGGTTATTTCTGTGTGACACTTGCGCGGCTTGGTGCCATACGGGCGCAAGTCTCGTCAGACGGCATCTCTTCTTCTTCTCCTGTTTTACCCGCCTCCCTCATACACTATCTTCTTCCTGTTTTAAAATTTTGTTTGTTATATATTTGTAGAGCAAATGACAGTTTGTAATATAAGTGTGAACGAAGAGAACTTGGAACAGGTGAGGGAATTTGTGTATTTAGGTAGCATGTTCACAGCAGATGCCCGAACGGATAGTGACGTCGAAAGAAGGGTTGGTGCGGGTAACAAAGTGAATGGAGCCTTAAAAATAGTTATTGGAAACAAGAATTTATCAATGAAAGCGAAAACGGCCGTTCACAATGGAGTTCTGGTCCCAACTCTTATGTATGGAAGCGAAGCATAGAACTAGCAGAATAAATGGGGTAGAGATGAGGTCCCTAAGACGTATGTGTGGTAGAACGATGTACGACAGAATCTCAAATGCTGATATTAGGAAGGAATGTAGAGCGAAAGAAGGCATTATGAACAAAATTATGAAAGGATCGCTGCGTTGGTTCGGACATATAGAGCGCATGGGTGAAGAAAGAATGGTTAAAAAAGTATACGTTAACGATGTAAATGGAGTAAGGAGTCGAGGTAGACCGAGGAAAACATGGCATGACCAAATTAATCAAATATTAAAGGTTGGTCATGTCAGAAGCCGGAAGAATCGACGTGCGTGTATGACTCGATGTATGAATGTGGAGGAATCTAGAGAGGTATGCCAGGATAGAGTAGTGTGGCGGTCCATTCTCTCTGCCTACCCCTGCGGGGAAACGGCGTGATGGTTTGTTGTTGTATTGATTCTCGTGACATGTGATAGGTATCGCCACTTTTTTGTCACGTGAATCCTACACTAGACCAAAGACAGTGTGACAATCACACTTCCCTCGCTGGGAATCGAACCCGGAACCTTCGGGGTGGCAGTCAATGCACTTACCACTCGACCACGAAGGTCGTCTATTCACATCTTTAACAAATACTTTTTAAAACTTGTTTTTTTATTCGATTTCATTTTATCGGGATAAATTACTATGCTTAAACTTAACATTTAAAAATGATTTTTTAAGGATTAATTACATCTCAATAGAGACGAAGATGTAAATTATTTGGAAACAGAATATGGTAGTGGAACGGTGAATGTTGTTAAACATAAAGTGATCGCTTAACCCAACCAATGAGAGGTCATAAGTCCTGTAAACGCCTCGTTTACCATATTCTGTTTCCAAATAATTTATATTCGTCTCTATTGAGATACAATTAATCCTTAACAAATTATTAACCCGCAATGGGTAAAAATCCAGTATTCGTCTACAAGTATTTCTGCAAACTAAAACACGTATTTGAAAACAAGGAAACTCCAGTATGTCTGAAGAGAAAACTTTATGATTCATGCATACTGCCGGTGATGACGTATGGGATGGAAACTGTGACCCTCACCAAGAGAAATGTAGAAAGATTGAGAGTCACGCAGCGTTCCATGGAAAGACATATGCTCGGCGTCAGTCTCCGAGATAGAATCAGAAATGAGGACATCATGGAACGACTAGCGAGACTGAAGTGGCAGTGGGCGGGTCATGTGGCGAGACAGAGTGAGGATAGATGGACCCAGAAAATAATAAGGTGGAGACCATGGGAGAATAGGAGAAACGTCGGCAGGCCGCAAAAAAGGTGGGCCGACGACATTGCTGCCGTGGGGGGGGAAATGTGGCTACGGCTGGCAGGAGATAGAGACGAGTGGAAGGGAAGGGAGGAGGCCTATGTCCAGCAGTGGACCGATAAGGGCTGACGAAGAAGAAGAAGATTTGTATACAAAAAAACAAATTCTATTTAAAAAATCGTTAGTAAATAAAGTGTTAAGGGTTGGCTTATAACATCATTATACTCGTATACTGCCATATTTGATTCAGGGGACATCTTTATTCAGTGATGATTAATATTTACGTAACACCAGACTTGGGTCGCTATACATTAGAATATTTGATTTCGTCACGAGCTTCTCGGACATCACATAGATGGGGTTGTATTTTCACAATTCCCGGACGTCGGCGCGCGAAAAGTTCTCGGAAAAGGAACGAACTCTTTTGTCTCATTATTCGAATCCGGCGCGTTCCGTGTTCCATTCTTGAATCCGTCCCGTACAGTTAGAAACCCTTTGTTGTGGCGGTTGGTTCACTTATTGGCGGGAGTTTTGTTTGAATGTGGAACACGTGCGTTCTACATTCGAATTAACTGACCTAGATCATTTGGAAATACGCTTAATTCGTAAAAGTGACTGTTTATAAAGTGTTTCGATGTTTTGAAAAACAATAAAAAAAAAAGTGTATAAATAAAAGTATAAATTATAATTTTACTGAAATCTCTTGATGGAAGTTCGTTTTCAATAAAACTAACTAACTAACTAACTAACCATCACGCCATTTCCCCAAAGGGGTAGGCAGAGAGTCCGTGAGATCCCTGAGATGGTTTGGACATATGGAAAAAATGGATGAGAGTAGAATGGTTAAAAAGTTGTACACAAGCAGCGTGAGTGGAAAAAGAAGCCGAGGACGACCGAGGAAAACATGTATGAATGTAGAGGAAGCCCGAGAGGTATGCCAGGACAGAGCATTGTGGCGATCCATCCTCCTGCCTACCCCTCCGGCGAAATGGCGTGATGGTTAGTTAGTTAGTTAGAATCATGCACGCACGTCGATTTCTCCATCTCCTCACGTAGCCGACATTTAATATTTGATTGATTTTATCGTGCCACGTTTTCCTCGTTCGTTTCTTAATTTCTATTTCCGTTTAAGTCGTTTATATATACTTTATTTACAAATGCTTTACTTTAGAAATGAAATCTCTTAGACAAATGTATGGGTAATCTGTAGTGATAGTGTCAAATGAAAATTTAAGAAGTGAATGCAGTGCGAATGAAAGTGTTATGAACAAAATAATGAAAGTATCATTAAGATTCCGACCCTTAAGTATGGAATTTAAGCATGGAACTGCCAAAAGAAGGATGAAAGTGGAATAAAAGCAGTAGAAATGAGATCTCTAAGACGAATGTGTGTTAAAACTGTATATGATAGAGTGTCAAATGCAAGTATAATAAGTGAATGTAGTGCGAATTAAAGATTTATGAACAAAATAATGAATAAAGAGAGAATGGTGAAGAAGGTGTGTGGGTAAACGATGTGAACGGAGCAAGAAATAGAGGAAGACCGAGGAAAATGTGGCACTATCAAATAAATCAATTATTAAATGTCGGCCACGTGAAGTGTCAGAGAAATAGACGCGCGTGCGTGATACAATGTATGAATGTTGAGGAAGCGAGAAATATGTCAGGAAAGAAAAGTGTGGCGGTCCATTCTTTCTGCCTTGCCCTTCGGGGAGACGGCGTGATGGTTAGCTAGTTAGTAATTTTTCTTTATTAGATATTGTATGGAAGTATCCCCTTATATATGGAAGTGAAGCATGGAACTGGCAAAAGAAGGATGAAAGTAGAATAAATGTGTGGTAAATCTGTATGTGATAGAGTGTCAAATGCAAGTATAAGAAGTGAATGCGGTGCGAATGAAAGTGTTATGAACAAAATAATGAAAGGGTCGTTAAGATGGTTTGGACACATGGAAAGAATGAGTGAAGATAGATTGGTGAAGGTGTATGTAAACGACGTGAACGGAGCTAGAAATAGAGAAAGGCCGAGAAAAACGTAGAGAAATCGACGTGTGTTCATGACTCGATGTATGAATGTTGAGGAAGCGATAGAAATATGTCAGGAAAGAAAAGTGTGGCAGTCCATTGTTTCTGACTACCCCTTCGAGGAGACGGCGTGATGGTTAGTTAGTTAGTTTTCTTTACTAGATATTGTATGGCAAAACAGCATTTTTATGTTATAACAGAAATTGATTATATCAGACATCTGTTTAAGCGGGAATAAATGGAAAATTTGAGATTAGGATGGTAATGTGTTAACAGCTTATTTAAAACATCTGGGAATGATGGTTTATTATTACTTTGATTCAGATGAGATGTTCGAAACGATGTGTGGATACAATACATTTGTAAATCATTAGAAACGCGTACAATCGCGTGGAAAATGCATATATATTTCGATCTAACTGTTTTTAACAGATTTTTTTTAAATTTTGGATTTGAAGTAGCATTTAATTTTTGCGTATAAGTGTAAAAACACACTTTTAAATTAATATTTTCAGAAATTAATAGTGATGTATTTACAAAACTTAATTAGTTACGTATATAATTGAGAAAAACGTAGCAAATGCAATCTAATAACTGCAATATAAATGAGATCTCTTAGATGAATGTATGCGTAATCTGTAGTGATAATGTAAAATGAAAATATAAGAAGTGAATGCGGTGCGAATGAAAGTATCATGAACAAAATAATAAAACTAACTAACTAACTAACCATCACGCCGTCTCCCCGAAGGGGTAGGCAGAAAGAATGGACTGCCACACTTCTTTCATGGCATATTTCTCTCGAATCCTCAACATTCATATATCGTGTCATGCACGCGCGTCGATTTCTCTGACTCCTCACATGGCCGACATTCAATATTTGATTTATTTGATTCCTAAGTATATACTAATGATGGTGTCACGAACAAAATAATGAAAGGATCATTAAGATGGTTTAGACATATGGAAAGAATGAATGAAGAAAGAATGGTAAAAAAGTTATGTGTTAATGATGTAAATGGAACCAGAAATAGAGTAAGACCGAGGAAAACGTGGCACGATCAAATAAATCAAATATTGAATGTCGGCCATGTGAGGAGTCAGAGAAATCGACGCGCGTGCTTGACACGATGTATGAATGCTGAGGAATCGAGAGAAATATGTCAGGAAAGAAAAGTGTGGCAGTCCATTCTTTCTGCCTACCCCTTCGGGGAGACGGCGTGATGGTTAGTTAGTTAGTTAGTTAAGTATATACTATGGAATTCCACAGTGTTAATGCCTTAGCGTTCAATAAGTTTTATAACTCCTATATAATATAATAAATTTTCTAGAAAACCAAAGTTAACATAAAGTTGTACTGTTAAAATAATGTGATTTGGATAAATCGAACGTTAGAACTAAAGTTTGAACGCGTCTACGGGACCATGTATTGCTATACAAGCAATGTTTAATAAATTACTCAAGCAATACAAGTGATAAATAAATAAATTAAAGATGAATAACATGAATATTCCTGTGACCATGTACGCGAGCCATCTTCCGGTATACCAACCGGCTTTGGTCAGCTCGCTCTCTGACGCTTCCGGCCTCAAGCTGAAGAATAAGGTAATAACAATAATAATAATAATAATTGGGCTAATTTGTACAGCGCCGTTTTCGTGAATAGCTCACCTCAAGGGCGCTTTGACAATGTTTTTAGTCATGAGAGCTGCATGTGACACCAGCTATCAGATAACCGTTGCTTACATTTTATGAGATATTTTGAAAAGGTGGGTTTTGAGGTGAGATTTAAAGTCTGTCGGATTGTCCAATGCATCTGAGGCGTGCAGGAATCATATTTCAGGCGGACGGACTTGCCACTGCGAAAGCCCGATCTCCGAAATTTGTCCGGGGGTTGCGCTTTGGCTCAACTAATCTGCCTATTGCCGAGGAGTTTGCTGATCGAAGCGTAGATTGCCGCATGATAGGGCAAGTGTACACAGGCTCAAGTGTACACAGAGGTCCATGGAAAGACATACTTGGTGTGAGCTTGCATGACCGCATAAGAAACGAAGAAATCAGACGCCGCACCAGGGTTGCTGACGTCATGGACCGAGTGGCAACATTCAAATGGCAATGGGCTGGACACTTGGCTAGACAGGGTGGCAACAGACGGGCACCCAGGATACTCAGTTGGAGACCATGGGAAAATAGACCAAGTGTCGGAAGGCCACCGATGAGATGGACCGATGATATTATCAAAAGGGTTGGAAAATCTTGGATACAAAGGGGGCAGGATAGAGACGAGTAGAAGAAATTGGAAGAGGCAGTGGAGGGATGAAGGCTAGCAAAGAAGAAGCAGGGCTATCAATAACACAAAGTTCAGATATATAGGCTGGTAATACGAGTACATCTTCTACTTCTACCATTCATTCAAACTCTGATTACCTAGGATAAGCCCAAATTGTGAAAAGTTTTTTGTACCCAATAAATCATAAGAAATCGACTTCATGGAAGGTCGAAATTTGTATGAGGCTGGGATCTCTGGTTGAGAAAGTGTAAGTACTCGTATAATACACCATTAAACGACTTAGATCACGCAAAAGTCGACTCCAAACATTAAACACGTTTTTTCAAAAATGTTTTTTTTCGATACGGTTGACCATATGAGGGTATTATTTGCAAACCCGGCAAACTCCACCAACAATCAAAAGTGAGATATGAATTGGGTCTTATTCATAATACATTTGCACACAATTTTTATTGATTTTCAGTTTCGAATTCGGCTTCATTCTGAAGAATTTTGCTATTAAAATATAGGGTTTGTTGCAAACATGGCAATCTCCACTTGAGTGTTGCAAAGCTGGCAAACTCCAAAATAAAGTTCATTATTTTACTTTAATTATCAACATAATGATGATTATTTCATGGCTGATTACTTTTAAAACACTAACTGGTTGAGATGAAAATAATAAATATCGTAAAAAAGCGCATTTTATTAGCGTATCAGTTTTTTGCGATTTAATCAAAACATCTAATGATGGAGTTTGCCAGGTTTCCAACTAATACCCTCATATGCCACATTACTTGTTATTTTGCACTGGGCTACTATATATTTTATTATATAAAAAAGCTAATGTGGCAGATGCCTATTGGTGGCGATGAGGTTCGCAACCCGTCACACCGCGTCTCTCGCGGGGGCGAAAAGAAAAGAATGGAGTGCCGCAACGGTTAAAGTGTGGCAGTCAATTCTTTCTGCCTACCCTTTCGGGGAGACGGCGTGATGGTTAGTTAGTTAGTAAAGTGGCGTGCACAATGGTGTTCTTGTACCGACCCTTATGTATAAAAGCGAAGCATGGAACTGGCAAAAGAAGGATGAAAGTAGAATAAATGCAGTAGAAATGAGATCTCTTAGTAGAATGTGTGGATACTCTGTGTATGTGGCGAATGAAAATATAAGAAGTGAATGCGGTGCGAATGATGGTGTTATAAACAAAATAATGAAAGGATCATTAAGATGATTTGGACACATGGAAAGAATGGTAAAAAAGTATATGTTAACGATGTAAATGGAATTAGAAATAGAGGTAGACCGATGAAATCGGCGCGCGTGCATGACGCCATGTATGAATGTTGAGGAAGCGAGAGAAATATGTCAGAAAGAAAAGTGTGGCAGTCCATTCTTTCTACCTACCTATTCGGGGAGACGACGTGATGGTTAGTTAGTTAGTTAGTTAGTTAGTTAGTTAAATCAGTATAAAAAAAATAATAATTTGGTTATGCTGTAAAATTGGTGTTTTGCACTTGAGATGTTCTTGGTGTCAGGTACAGACTTATAAGAGTCAGACTTGGTGTATGTAATATAGAATGCGTGTGTCTGGTAGAGTGTTGCCACGTCTTGGAGCTGACAGTTGGACATAAATACGGTATCACCGGCATGGCGCGTCATCCACCCTGGACGGCGGCCAAGGGACGTGACCTCACACGGTCAGCCGTGTTTACATACAGACTTCCTTAATTACACTCCTAGTGTACGGTCAACACTCGGACAACAAACCGATTGGATAACAAGAAGATGGAATGCCACACACTCTCTCTAACATCCTCAAAAGTTAAACCTAGATCGTCAGGCAAACGTTACTCTATTTGTCATTCCTATGCGGTACATTTTTCGTCGACGCATTTCGAACTATTATAATATGTATACTCCTTTCAAATATGTATTCTCATTTTAAATATTTATTCATTTCATATATACCATTTAAAATATTTATTCTCATTTCAAATAGGCATGTATTCTCATTTTTAATATTTACTCTCCTTTCAATATGTAGTAGTATGTTTACAAGAGATGGGAGAGTGGAGAAGGATATTGAAAAAGGGTTGGGGCAGGCAACAAAGTGAATGGTGCACTTAAAGTTGTCATCGCAAATAAAAACCTATCCAAAAAAGCTAGAATGGCAGTGCACAATGGTGTTCTTCTACCGACCCTTATGTATGGAAGCGAAGCATGGAACTGGCAAAGGAAGGATGAAAGTAGAATAAATGCAGTAGAAATGAGATCTCTTAGACGAATGTGTAGATATTCTGTGTATGATAGAGTGTCGAATGAAAATATAAGAGGTGAATGCGGTGCGAATGATGGTGTCATGAACAAAATAATGAAAGGATCATTAAGATGGTTTGGACATATGGAAAGAATGAATGAAGAAAGAAAGGTAAAAAAATTATATGTTAATGATGTAAATGGTACCAGAAATAGAGGAAGATCGAGGAAAATGTGGCACGATCAAATAAATCAAATATTGAATGTCGGCCATGTGAGGAGTCAGAGAAATCGACGCGCGTGCATGACACGATGTATGAATGTTGAGGAATCGAGAGAAATATGTCAGGAAAGAAAGGTGTGGCAGTCCATTCTTTCTGCCTACCTCTTCGGGGAGACGGCGTGATGGTTAGTTAGTTAGTTACTCTCCTTTCAAATATGTATTCTCTTTTTAAATATTTATTCTTATTTTAAGTATGTATTTTCATTTTAAATATTTACTCTCCTGTCAGATATCTATTCCCATTTTAAATATTTTTTCTTCTTTCAAATATGTGTTTTCGTTTTAAATATGTATTCTCCTGTCAAGTATGTATTCCCATTTTAAATATTTACTCTCCTTTCAAATACGTATTTTCCTTTTTAAATATGCATTCTCAGTTTAAATATTTATTCTTATTTCAATTATGTATTATCTTTTTAAATATTTCTTCTCCTTTCAAATATGTATTCTCATTTTAAAAATGTATTCCCATTTTAAATATTTTTTCTCCTTTTAAATATGTATCTGTGCACTTATGAAATCCTGAAATGTTTATGGACATTGTCTATATAACATTACTCACAATTTTGTATTTTTGAAGTGACGGTACAGCGTGCCAACCACTTTTTTAGACTCCTCGTTAGGCGAGTATTATAAGAAATGACAGCACAATACTAACATAATAATACCTAACGCGACACGTAGTGATGCCTGTTTAAAGAGGAATATTTTTTACTTGATATTATTTATTCTTATTATTTATTTAAAAAAAAAGACTAATACCAAGGATTTAAATCAATGATATTAGGATTTATTTTTACATTCTTCAATATAAGCAGAAAATAGCTCATTGTTATGAAGAAGGAATCTGGTCGTGTCCAGGCTTGAACCCATGTCCCCTGGATCAGGAGCCAAGAATTCTATCCACTAGACCACCACCCGATTATTCATTAGAAGATCTTGAAATTATTATTATCAATACATTATTATTATTGTAATCACTATCATTAGTCACAAAGTCGGCAAAACCTTCCACCACAATGGATAGAGAAAAGAAGAGTTATGGTCATTTTTACGATTTTCCCAAACAGAATAGCTTGCCATTGTAATGACAAAGAAAACAAATCACAATTATAATTTACTAAAAATAATAAAAATATTTTTTTTTTCAATAACAAGCCATCATGCCGTTTCCCCGCAGGGGTAGGTAGAGAGAATGGACCACCACACTACTCTATCCTGACACACCTCTCTAGATTCCTCCACATTCATAAAACGATTTGATTTGATTCTAACATGACCAACCTTAAAATTGGATTAATTTGGTCATGCCAATGTTTTCCTCGGTCTACCTCGACTCCGTATTCCATTTACATCGTTAACGTATACTTTCTTAACCATTTTTTCTCTTTCTATGCGCTCCATATGTCTGAACCAACGCGGCGATCCTTTCATAATTTTATTCGTAATACTTTCTTCCGCTCTACATTCCTTTCTTATATCAGCGTTTGAAGTTATGTCGTTCATCGTTCTACTACCCATACGTCTTAGGGACCTCATCTCTACCGCATTTATTCTGCTCTCATCCTTCTGCCAGTTCTATGCTTCGCGTCTATACTCCGCTTCCGTTCTCAGGTTTTTAAAGTTCCGGTTATTTTAACCCTTACCACTCCTTTGTCGAATGCCAGCCGACATCGCTATATGTACGCTACAACTCGCTCGTATTTTCGCTCGCTATACTTGACTTTCTTGTGATTATTCGTTAAAAAACATTTAATTTCACGTTTTAATAAGATTTTGACTGTTTTCCGTTTGTATTTTAATATAAAATAATCCTTGCAAATTCACATCACCTAAAATGGCGGGAACTTCGCGTGATACGTCATGCAGAGGAGCGATTAGAGTGCAAGCCCCACTTCATTGCGAAACTGGACAAAGGTTCTAAAGACTGTACTGTGTGCAGTAACAGGCAGATTCCAGGGGGAAGACGGGAAACAGGGTGGTTTTGTGAGACCTGTTCCAGAAAACTTGGTCTCCACCCTGGAGATTGTTTTAAAAAGTACCATACTATGCAAAACTATAAGTAGTCCATAATGTTTTATGTAAATTGTTTTTTATTTGAAGAAAAAATCATTACAAATGAATTTTTAACGATTTTTTGTAACTACCTATCAATAAATTAATATTTTGACATTATTTAAATTAGAGTTAAACAAGAATTTATCAATGAAAGCGAAAACGGCCGTTCACAATGGAGTTCTGGTCCCAACCCTAATGCATGGAAGCGAAGCATGGAGCTGGCAGAAGAAGGATGAGAGCAGAATAATTACGGTAGAGATGAGGTCCCTAAGACGTATGTGTGGTAGAACGATATACGACAGAATCTCAAATGCTGATATAAGAAAGGAATCTAGAGCGGAAGAAGGTATTATGAACTATATTATGAAAGGATCGCTGCGTTGGTGGAGAAAGTATACGAGTTACTCGTACGTTAATGATGTAAATGGGGTACGAAGTCGAGGCAGATCGAACAAAACATGGCATGACCAAATTAATCAAATTTTAAAGGTCATGTTAGAAGTCGGAGGAATCGACATGTGTGTATGACTCGTATGAATGTGGAGGAAGCTAGAGAGGTTTGCCAGGATAGAGTAGTGTGGCGCTCCATTCTCTCTGCCTACCCCTGCGGGGAAACGGCGTGATGGTTTGTTTGTTTGTTTGTTTGAGTTGGTTGATCAACAATATAAAAAATAATGGAGTGGTAAGGGTTAATAATATTGTATGCCATTAGAACTATACTGATTAGTACGGAAATTCTCACCTTGCACCTGTACAAAATCAAATCATACATTAAGTTTATTGTATTACCAAGATATTTATTGACTGACAATTACTACGTCAGCAGAGGTTATCTTACGTACATTTATAAGTACAGCGCTTCGCTACTTCTATGTTCGAGTATATCCATTCATAATATGAGGCAGTCAAAGCAAAGGTGGACTAACCCTATCTACCATAGATTTGAGTAATGGCGCATTTTAGAAATTATCAAATTTAATCTCTTTGTGTTACGTAAATTTTACAACAAATACAAATTGCAAAGAAAGATTCTTGGTAAAAAAGATAAGTTAATTTCAATGTAGATCCGTTTTTGGCCAAAAAATTAATAAATACCTCTTTTTTGGTGGCTTGGTCCACTATTGCGTTGAAGTGTTATTATGTTTAGTCCATTTTTTCATTAGGATAGAAGAAAAGATAAAAGATTTGGATACATGGACAAATGTATCAAAGAGCTGAAAGGGTTGGATGTAGGTGCCAAAATGAGCGGAGTGTCAGTAAGCTGTCTCTTGTATGCGGATGACGCTGTCCTTCTTGCAGACAACGAGCTTGAACTACAAGTCCTGGTGAATTGTATGTATGAGGTATGCATGCGAAATGATCTGATGATGAATGTTAATAAGTCCAAGGTAATGATTTTTGAAAAGGAAGAAACCACGACAGTCTGCAACATTAGCGTGAATGGTGAAAATTTGGAGCAAGTAGTTGAGTTCGTGTATTTAGGTAGTATGTTTACAAGTGATGGGCGAGTGGAGAGGGATATTGAAAGAAGGGTCGGGGCAGGCAACAAAGTGAATGGCGCACTTAAAGTTGTCATCGCAAACAAAAACTTATCAAAAAAAGCTAGAATGGCAGTGCACAATGGTGTTCTTCTACCGACCCTTATGTATGGAAGCGAAGCATGGAATTGGCAAAAGAAGGATGAAAGTAGAATAAATGCAGTTGAAATGAGATCTCTTAGAAGAATGTGTGGATACTCTGTGTATGATAGAGTGCCAAATGAAAATATAAGAAGTGAATGCGGTGCGAATGATTGTGTCATGAACAAAATAATGAAAGGATCATTAAGATGGTTTGGACATATTGAAAGAATGAATAAAGAAAGAATGGTAAAAAAATTATATGTTAATGATGTACATGGAACCAGAAATAGAGGAAGACCGAGGAAAACGTGGCACGATCAAATAAATCAAATATTGAATGTCGGCCATGTGAGGAGTCAGAGAAATGGACGCGCGTGCATGACAGGATGTATGAATGTTGAGGAAGCGAGAGAAATATGTCAGGAAAGAAAAGTGTGGCAGTCCATTCTTTCTGCCTACCCCTTCGGAGAGACGGCGTGATGGTTAGTTAGTTAGTTAGTTAGAAGAAAAGTGAAATGAAATTAAAGGTAGGTATATAGAAAATATATCTATTATAATTTTAATCCTTCTCGGAATCAGACACGTCTATTACATCTGACTGAATATTATTGGTCTTCAAATTGTTATAAAAATGATGGAAAATTGGCGAAAATTATGTATGTGGCCCGAAGACAAAAAAGGTGGAGTAACTAACTAACTAACTAACCATCACGCCGTCTCCCCGAAGGGGTAGGCAGAAATAATGGACTGCCACATTTTTCTTTCCTGACATATTTCTCTCGCTTCCTCAACATTCATACATCGTGTCATGCACGCGCGTCCATTTCTCTGACTCCTCACATGGCCGACATTCAATATTTGATTTATTTGATCGTGCCACGTTTTCCTCGGTCTTCCTCTATTTCTGGTTCCATTTACATCATTAACATATAATTTTTTTACCATTCTTTCTTCATTCATTCTTTCAATATGTCCAAACCATCTTAATGATCCTTTCATTCTTTTGTTCATGAAACCATCATTCGCACCGCATTCACTTCTTATATTTTCATTCGGCACTCTATCATACACAGAGTATCCACACATTCTTCTAAGAGATCTCATTTCAACTGCATTTATTCTACTTTCATCCTTCTTTTGCCAGTTCCATGCTTCGCTTCCATACATAAGGTGGAGTATCATTGTCTTAAACTATAAAAAAATGTTTGTAATGTCTTTTGAGAAAATAAACTGATTTGATTTGATGAATGTGGAGGAAGCTAGAGAGGTGTGTCAGGATTGAGTAGTGCGGCAGTGAAACGGCGTGATGTTGTTGTTGTTGTATTACTGTTGAGACCAGGAATACTTTTCCATCTGTGGGGCGATACATCTTCATCAAATCGGACAATCTCCACGCGCGATATGATTGCCTCCAATTAGATCGAATGTGATCGCTGACGTCACGGGAAGCATATTGGCTCCAATTAGACACGAAATCATTTGTTTATTGCGTGGCGCTGAACGCTCTGATATATTTCAAATATAATAAACGTTTGTATTGTATATGGCATCACGTTAAGGGGATATATTCGCCAAGATTTGAATCTTCGCTTACCGGTACCGTGTAGATATTGCACATTTTAATAATAATTGTCGGGGTAACTCATTCAGGGACTCAAGTGAAATATGTGAACGCTTAAAGACAGCCCAACAAAGAAAATATCGAACAGTATAAGATAATATAATGTGATCTATGATACTACAATGAAGATATGAGATAAACGAGATAATTGGATGCCGACAAGCAGATGAGACATTCAGGTGGGATATATATCTATACGCAGAGATGAGATGAGACATAGAGATGAGATATAGATCTGAGACAAAGAGATGATACATAGATATTAGACAGAGAATTTACATAGATATGAGATAAAGAGATGAGACATAGAGATGGGTTATAGATATGAGATATAGAGATGAGACATAGAGATGAGATATAGAGCTGAGACAATGAGATGATACATAGATATTAGACAGAGAATTTACATAGATATGAGATAAAGAGATGAGACATAGAGATGAGATATAGAGATGAGAAATAGAGATGAGATATAGAGATGAGATATAAAGATGTGCAAATTGATGAAACATAGAGATGAGATATAGAGATGAAACATAGAGATGAGACAAATAGATGAGATAAAGAAATGAAACATAGAGATGAGATATAGAGATGAGTAATAGAGATGAGATATAGAGTGAGACATAGAGATGATACACAGATATTAGTCAGAGAATATATCATGTATATACAGATGAGACATAGAGATGGGATATATAGCTGAGACATAGATATGATACATAAATATTAGATAGGGAATATACATGGAGATGAGATATAGATATGAGACGTAGAGATCTTACATAGATAATAGACAGAGAAGAGCTGATACATAGATATTAGACAGAGAATATACATAGATAATAGATATAGAGATGAGACATAGAGATGAGATATAGAGATGAGACGTAAAGATGAGACGTAGAGATGAGTATAAATAAGACGTAGAGTGAAACATAGAGATAAGGCATCGAGACGAGACAAACCTAAGAGATTGATTCTATAACTTTGTGCCAATATTAATCACGCTCCGCAGATTAACAATAGGGAACGGTTATCAGAAACACATTGTTTCAAGGTGATTTGGGGCTCTATTGAAAACCCCTACCTTCTGGAACATATTAGTATCTGTTCTTGATGGTTACCTGCGTCAACGTCGGCATCATTTGTTCTTTATTCCGTCACTTAGAACCAACCTGCCTTTGGTGATGCCAGAGCAATTTGGACGTCAAATTTTCGTCTCAGATGACTTTTTTAGTGTCAGTTATTATCAATTATGGAAGGAATATTGCCTCACTGACGTCGATATACTCGTATTTGGGATTATTGTTATTTTTATCAAACTGTTTTGTGTCCAAATGACTCGCCCAGATGTTGTTCGTTTGTTATGTCTCATTTGTGTGAAAAAAAAATATTATAATCAAAATTTTCAAACATACTGAATGGTTTTTTGGTTTCAGGTGAGCGAGCTGTTCGGCCAGATGAAGGAGCTGTCCCACAGCAACAGCCTCCAAGGGCTGGGGCCAACCCGGGGTGCTGCGCGCGTCTGCCCCAATAGGGGCTACCTTCCCACCGGAGATGCTGCTAAAACCACCAACAGGTACAGTCTTCTGATAGACCTCTACCATTTGCTTCTATGTTGTTCTTTCCTTGGCTATCTGCATCCAAGTTCTTTTTTTCTTTATTGGTTTCAAAGGAAAGAACCATGCTTTTCTTTATTGGTTCCGTGGAAAGAGCCATTCTTGGAATAACCTCGAGGGACAGATTTAGAAACAACAAACCAAGGTGACTGAGGTGGATCTGAGGATGGGCGGGCTGAAGTGGCCATATCTGTCGGAGAACTGACGGCCGATCCAGGAGACGGGTCCTAGAGTGGAGACCGCGTACAGGATTCCGCAGAGTTGGACGTCCCCCTGCCCGCTGGACCGATGATCTGAAGAGGATTGCTGGACATGGATGGATGGGAGCGGCAATGGATAAGGGGCGGTGGCGTGCTTTGGGAGAGGTCTACGTTCAGCAGTGGATTGCAGACGGCTGATGATGATGATGATTGGTTTCAAAACACATTAAACAGACAGCAACCATTCTTGAAGATTTCCAGTCTCGATCCTGCGTCTTTTGTTCCCAGCAATCCAACATGCCCAACCTAACCAGATCAGCCTTGATCAGAACATTGTCCATTAGGCGCTGTCTAGGCCTTCCTAGAGGCCTTACTCCAGTCGGTCTAGACGCGTACAGGGTCTTGATTGCTCTGGTTTCTCCGGCTCTTTTAACTTATTCAGTATTCTTAAATTCTTTCCTCTTTCCAAGTTCTTGGTCGTTCTCGTTCTCGGCGTGTCGGTGACGGAAAATATCAATCCTCTACATTGTATGCCTTCATTGCAGTAGGGTCTTTGTCTATTTAGTTTGATCTATCATCGACTGTCTCTCGTAACTGAGGAAGACTGTCCTTCACGTCCTGGTAAAGTAAGGGAAGATGTTGGCAGTGGAACCGCTACCGTCTCCCTACATTCTCTTCTTTCGTCTTCTCCTTTCTGCGACATCTTCTCTGCTCCGTGCTTCAAAGTCCCGCGTGCCTTTATCTAGTGTTATTCTCCACCTAGCTCTATCTTCCGCAGTCTTTTCCCAGCATTCACTACCTATGTTAGTCCTTTAGATGTTCGCTTTTAGGGAGTCTATGAAGCGCTTCCTCTGACCCCAAAGTCAGACATCGTTTCCATCTGGTTTCCTATTGCCTAAATAAACAACTCCTTCCTTAGCTCGGGTATACTCGTATCAATAGAATGTCGTATTCTTAGACTGCAGTATGTCGGAGTATTCCGATATGACTCTCTGTCATACTCTGTCCCTGCACTTTCGCTGTGTTTTACTGGTTAGCTCTACTCCAGTGAAAGTTGCTGCTTCTAGTAGTTCTATATGTATTATAGTATTTCGTGTACATGGTGTTTTATGGTATGGGTCCCAGAAGCGATCCCTGTGGAACACCCGTGCCGATAACCTAACCTAACCTAACTACATAGAAGGTTTCCCACCACATACCCGAGGCTGTTATAGGTCGCAGCGGCGCCCTTTCGTCAGTCTCGTTTATGGAATTCCTAGGCCAGTTCCCCGTCCATACGCGACTTATATTTAATAGATCGATTGCAAAGGGATTATTAGAGATATGTGCCGATGCGGCGCCAACCGGAGCAGGCGAAATATATACATAGCGAAAGAAAACATTTTAATAACTAAACTACCTATAGATGGACCACCACACTCTAACCCAACCTCAAGATATAAATGTCTTATTCTTCTTAGTCGTATTCCTCATGATTGAGGGTCGTGTCTATCCTGTAAATCATTGACCATGCACTCCTGTCACCCGCTAGTATCCAGGCTGAAGCTAATGAGAGACCAGTCAGCTCCGCTTTGCCCATGATGCCAGCTTTTCATGGTTGTCCTGATTTCTCCGGCCATGTGTCCAAAATATTTTAACACTCTGAGAGAACATCCACGAGAGTCTTACCCTGATACCCAGCTGTTCAATGAACGACTGGTTTGTTCCTCCTTCCGTCCAGGGTATACGCAGCATTCACCGCCAGCACCACATTTCGAAAGCATCGATTTTGGACCTTTCCGATGTTAGCATTGTCCAAGACTCGCAACCATAAAGGAATATGGAGAAAACAAGGGTTTGAACCAGTCTCATCTCGGTCTTGTTGAGTAATTGATTAATTTGGTCATGCCATGTCTTCGTTGGCCTTCCTCAACTTCTTTTTTCATTCACACTACTTGTATATATTTTTTTAACCGTTCTTCTCTCATCAATTCGTTCCATATGTCCAACTCATCTTAGTGAACCCTTAATTTTATTTATAAAAACTTTAAAATATGTTTTAGTTAAAATCCACTAATGTTTGCACTTCTGATCTCACATCTGGGTCATATACTGCGTGGGGAAAAGTAGCCTCTTCTCCAGCTGATATTGGAGGGAAAATTGAGGGACGCCGAGGGCCCGGAAGGAGACAAATGTCCTGGCTGCGAAACGTGAGGGAGTGGACCGGCATCCGAAGTGTGGAGGAGCTGTTCCAAGTAGCCCAGGACAGGGATAGGTTCGCCGAGGTGATCGCCAACGTTGAGGGGACCCGACAGGGCACTTGAAGAAGAAGAATGTTTGCACTTACATTTCGTCGTTTCGTATTTTATCATATATTGTTTTCCCGCCCATTCTTCTCAGTGATCTCATTATCTACAGAGTTATCCTTCTTTTGCCAGCTCCAAGCTTCACTTCCGTACATGAGGTTTGACACTCAAACTCTACTGTGCACTGCTATCTTTGCTTCAGTGGATTTATTGAATTAAACTATTTTTGAAATTACAGAACGTCCACTCCACAAGCGACGGAGGCCCCAACTGGCGCCAACCCCCTGATCCGAAGCCACAGCAATGCTGCCAACCTCACCTCGCTCTGCGCCGACATCTCCCCTTGTAACTCACACTTCTTCGAGGTTGGTACCATTCACAAATACAATTACACGCATACCCATGGTCTCATGCCAGTGCCCATGGCCATTGAGATGTCAAAGCAAAATGTTTCCTATAATAATTAAGAATTTGCGACCTATTATCAAATCGAATCAAATCAAATCAGTTTTTTAACTCAAAAGACATTACAAACAGCAAAATGTTTAAAGCATCTATTGAGTACAGATAAAATATTTAAAAAATACAACATAGTACCAGGAACGCATTAGAGATGGTTCCATATTAGGAAGACAAGATACTTTCTATAGTCGAGCGTATTTGTCTCCTGAACGCACCTTCACGAATATGAAAGACGTCGATCTACGAGGAGACCGCATTCAGCAGACTAATCGCTCTTCCCACCGGTGTCACCAGAGGCAGATTGGTTCTGGTGGACGGTAGGTAAAACAATCTGTGCTGTCGCTGTCGGAGATATCTGTCGGGAACAAAAAGAAAGAAAGAAAGATTTGATTGATTGATTGATTTACCAATTATCTACTTTGGGAACTTGGTTTTGGATAGGTTAGGTTATTCAATATTGTTATGACGATGAAACGATTGGTTCCAGGTTCTGTACATCGGCAAGATCAAGGTCTCACACAAGAAGGTCCCGGAGACGCTGATCGACGATGCCCTCAGCAAGTTCCGGCAGCTGGACTTGGACAGGACCAGGGCTGCTCATCTGCGGAGGAACAGTCTCCTCTCCAGCCAGGCTGTGAGTTGCACCAACATTGTTGGTTAATCCCATTAACAGCTCCAATGACGCTTATAACTAACTAACTAACTAACTAACCATCACTCAGTCTCCCTGAAAGGGTAAGCAGAAATAATGCATATTTCTCTAGCTTCCTCAACATTCATACATCGTGTCGATTTCTCTGACTCCTCACATGGCCGATATTCAATATTTGATTTATTTGATCGTGCCACGTTTTCCTCGGTCTTCCTCTATTTGTAGTTCTATTTATAACATTCATTCATTCTTTCCATGTGTCCAAACCATCCTTTCATTATTTTGTTCATAACCATCATTCGCACCGCATTCTACTTTCATCCTTCTTTTGCCAGTTCCATGCTTCGCTTCCATACATAAGGGTCGTTACAAGATCACCATTGTGCAGTCCCATTTTAGCTTTTTTGGATAGATTTTTGTTTGCGATGACAACTTTAAGTGCACCATTCACTTTGTTGCCAGCCCCAACCCTTCTTTCAATATCCCTCTCCACTTTTACCGACTTTGAATGTGGCCGCCTATTCTTCTTCTTCTTTTTGTCCTGTCACACCTCCGTGGTGCAAAGGGCCTCAAGGAATCTTCTCCACCCGACTCTATCGCATGCCTGATGCTTAACATCGTCCCAAGTGAGACCTGCTGCCTTAACCTCGTCCTGCAGGGTTCTTCTCCAGGTGGCTCTAGGTCTGCCTCGCTTTCTCTTTCCCCCCATAGGGGACCAGTCTAGTGCGCCCTGAGCGATGCAGGCTGGGTTCCGTCTCAGAGTGATGACCGATCCACTACCATTTGCGCCTAGCGACTTGTTCTCTAATTGGCTTTTCGCCTGCCATGGTCCAGAGAACGGCATTTGACACTGTTTGGGGCCAATAGATTTTGAATATTGAGTGGCCGCCTATTACTATTAGATTAATTTGGTCATGCTATGCTTTCCTTGGTCTTCAGCGGCTTATCTTTCCACAATATATGCATGACAAAATTAATGAATGTTGAGGAAGTGAGAGAAGTATTTCAGAAATGAAATAGTGTTATTTATGCCTACCCCCTTAGTGACATGGTGTGATGCTTACTTAGTCAGTGAGAAATATTATAAAATCCGAATTAAATTATTTTTTTTTATTCCAGGATTCCCTGTCTCTTTCAAGTGAGCAAGGTTCGTGGGAGAGCATTCCCGGGAAGACGCAACACAAAAAAGTAGAATTCGCTCCTTTACCACTTTCGCACAGCAAAAAATCCCCAGCGGACCTAAGCCTCAGCAAAGAAAAAAATGTCAACACTTCCTTGAAGGATGGTCTGCAGTCTCCGTCGCTTACACCCCTCACATCCAACACCGTCTTCTTCTCTGAAACCAATGTATCCTCTGCAACCAAAGACGATGATGATAAAACAAGCGAAGAAACAAAAGATAAAAACACTGTAGAAGAAGACGAAGACGTTAAAAAAGATAAAAATGAATTAGAACCTAATAAAGATGAAAATAAAGACATTGAAAAAGAATTCGATGAGCTGTCTGCCGTCAGAGCATTGAAACAAGACGAAAGCAAAACCATGGAAAAACCGTTAGTTTTTAATAAAAGTTCTTTTCCCGTCGCTCTAGAGCCGAAAGTTCTCGTTTTAAATTGGATGCAGAACGAAGAAAAGAACAGGATGGACACGTTGGACGAAGATGACTACGAAAACTCTACGGAAACGTCTTCCATCGTAACGGATGATACGGGTTCTGTTCCGGATATAGAGAAACTTATAAGCAATATCAAACTATTGGGAAAATCGGAATTGGCTCATTCGCAGACGAAAACAGTGCCGAATCAAAGTATTTTAACTAGCAAGGCATCCAATAAGGCGATTGGAGAAGAAAAGACAAAGAAAAACGTCGAATTCAAGGTTAGGGAAGACGTTGAAGAAAAATTAGAGAAGAGCTCGTCCACAACATCAGTTCAGAGCGAGTCCCTAGTTCACTCCAGCGGTGCTAGGAGAGGATCCAACGACAGCAGGAGGGGGTCCATAGACATGCTCGGAGAGAAGAAGAGTCTTGAAGGAACCATGCCAGAAAATAGACAATTTGCAAGGGATAGATCCGCTTCCATTGGGGTTTTGAATCTGAAAACTCCGATCGCACAGCTTATAGGCGATCAAAACCGGACCATGCTGTTTCAGGTAAAATATTTTTAGCCCAATTTGTTTTTAGTTCTTGGGTAAGTCAAGCCTTTATTGCAAGATTGCCTGAAAACATTCATCAGGTAGCTCGAGGGATTATTGGTGCCTTCTTATTCTACGAGCCATCTTCAAAGAGATGAAATGATAATGGAACGCCATACAGGGCGAAGCATAGCGAAAGCTCTTCTTTATACATAATTAATAAACATAAATTTGCTTCAGTAATTGACGAAAAAGCGCCGCTGCGTCCTATAACAGATGCAGGTGTCTGGCAGGCCTTTTTTTATCCCTGGGTAGACGAGCGATATTGAAGAATATTACATTAGTAGTTTGAGGACTGATATTTAAATTGCAACATTCGTTGTAGGTTGGAAGGTCCGACCTTCGTCTCATCAGCCCCGACCGGAAGCAGGTGTTGCTGCATCGTCTGCTGCGTGACGTGTCTTCCTGCGCTCGTGGCATCATCCACCCTGATCATCTCGGCTTCATCTGCCGCGAGCCCCAAGGAGACTCCCTGGTGGGATATGTCTTCAAGTGTCAGTCGGATGACGTCGCCTGCGATGTTGTTGGAGGTTAGTTAAAATCCATTTAAAATCCAATATTCACTCTAATTCAGAGACAGATGATCCCATTGTTGAATTAGGTTCAATCGATTGTACAATTTGTATAGAAGAATCAATCTGATTTTGATACAACATTTATGATACCACATCTGTTGCTTATGGCCTCCAAACTAGTGGTAAACAATTTATTTGATCTGTATTCAAACTCTTGTTAGAACTGAATTTTACCTAAAAACTACAAAGTGGTAACAGAATCCTTTTGATATTAAAATGGCCTTTCAACTAGCAATTAAATCAATCAGTCTCCAAAATAGTGGTAATTGAATTATTGTAAAGTCAAATCGGCCCTTAAACTAGTGGTAACTGAATTATTGTAAAGTTAAATAGGCCTCCAAAATAGTGGTAATTGAATTAATATAAAGTCAAGTCGGCCTTTAAACTAGTGGTAGCTGAATTATTGTAAAGTTAAGTCAGCCTCCGAAATAGTGGTAATTGAATTAATGTAAAGCCAAATCGGCCTTTAAACTAGTGGTAATTGAATTAATGTAAAGTCAAATCAGCCTTCAAACTAGTGGTAACTGAATTATTGTAAAGATAAATCAGCCTCTAAAATATGGTAATTGAATTATTGTAAAGTCAAGTCGGCCTTTAATCTAGTTGTAACTGAATAATTGTAAAGTTAAATCAGGCTCCAAAATAGTGGTAATTGAATTAATGTAAAGTCAAATCGGCCTTTAAACTAGTGGTAACTGAACTACTGTAAAGTTAAATTGGCCTTCAAACAAATGGTAAACGAAATAATTCAAGTCTAATCGATCTTCAAACTAGTATTATAGTAGCTAAAACAATTTCAAGTCAATTCAGTTTTCAATCTAGTGGTAGCTGAAAAAATTTCATGTCTAATGGACCATTTGTGATATTGCCGAATTCTTTAAAATCTGCTATCAGGTTTGTTTTGATCAAACTATAAAAGGATTCTACCATGTTTTCAGCTATAACCCAGGCCTTCGTGGCCCACACGGAGCTGGTGAGGCAGGGTCGGGAGGTGTCTCCGCCTTCATCCTGCGAGCACTGCCCCATGGTGTGGTACCACAAGCTTTGCCAAGACATCGAGGGTGACTATATCCTATTAATATTCTCGCTTTAAATACCATAAGATGACAACACTAAATTAACAGTACAGTGAAACCTCGATATAACGGACCTCTATTTAACAAACTTCGGATATAACGGACAAAAAATCGCATGTAAACAATTTTTAGCAGCCATGATAATCACGTTGTACGTCTAGCACTAGAACTTGAGACACAATGGCGAGGATGGAAGTGAAGATAGCGAAGAAGAAGAAACAACACTGACAAAAATGAAGTTATCAGTGGTGAGATCACATCTCGACGATCTAATAACATATATTGACTCTTTGTCAGATAAGGAAGTTCAACTATATTATATAAAAAAATAGCAAACTTCAAAAGTGCAAACAAAACTTGATTCCTTTCTCAAAGCAGGATTACCGAAAGCAAGCACGTCAATATCAAATAGCAACGTGACTTCACGACGTTATATCGAGGTTTTACTGTATTTATTTTCTGTTCAATCACTGTTATCGACAGGACGTGTACATCAGTGCGCTCCATACACATTTGTAAATTCTTTTTATCTAAACATCTTTTCAATTCCCAAGTCTTGTTTGTATTACTCTGTTTGATATTGAACGAGATGGCAATATTTTTTCTTATTTTTTAGGGATGGCCGAAAAACGGGTTCACTCGACTATCTTGAGGAGGACAGAGCAGCTATCTGATGAAGAGCAGACTCAGATTATGGCTAAGTACCAAGGAGGCACTGAGGACTTGTACGAGGTAATTTTCAAATATATTTAAAAATAAAATCCATAATCTACCAATTTTTTTTTACACTTTGGCCCCAAACAGTAACCAATAACCCACCAAATCACCTTTCAACAATGTTCTCATCAGACATGAGAGCAATAGCCACATGAACTGAACCTCTGTAAGCCAGAAGATCCAAGTCCAAGTGTCAAATGCCATTCTCTGGGCCATAGCAGACAAAAAGTCAATTATAAAACAAATCATTAGACGGAAATGACTGTGGATTGGTCACACCCTGAGACGGAACCCAGCCTGAAGCGCACTAGAATGGTCCCCTGTGGGTGTAAACAGGAAGCAAGGCAGAACTAGAGCCACCTGGAGAGGAACCCTGCAGGACGAGGTTAAAGCAGCAGGCCTCACTTGGGATCAGTAGCGGTACTCCCATAGAAGCCCGGCTTGCGTAAGAAATTTTGAATTAAAACCGCCAAATCTAAGTAAAAATGCCCCCACATAAAACCAACAACCCACCAAATCACCTTCCAACAATGTTCCCATCAGACGTAAGAGGAATAGCCACAAGAGCTGAACCTCTGAAAGCCAGAAGAGGTTTTAATTCAAAATTTCTTATGCAAGCCGGGCTTTTGGGCTTCTATGGGAGTACCGCCACTGCTTGGGATGATGTTGGGCATTAGGCGTGCGATAGAGTCGGGTGAAGAAGGTTCTTTGAGGCTCTATGCACCACAGAGGTGTGACAGGACAAGAGAAAGAATACTAAAATGCAAAACATGATGCACGAGCACGATGCAAATACGCGTCCTTAGTGTGGCTACAAACTATAATTCGACGCAGATATGCGTCATTGGCATTCAACATGTTAAAAGGTTTTTGGTTATTACTTTTAGGTAGGCGAGCATAATGCGTTTCTCATGATGCTACTGCGTGCCCACTGCGAAGCCAAACAGCAAAGGCATGTCCACGACACTGCGGAGAATAGGTATGTGTTTAGACTTCTTATTATTATTATTATTTTGTTGTTGAATCGCTCTTGACATCATGACCCAAATCGATGTAAAGGGTATTATAGCTATCATAGTGATTCTCGTGACATGTAATAGGTAGTTAATCTATCGCCATTTTATTGTCACATGAATTCTACACCAGACCAAAGACAGTGTGACAATCACACTGCCCTCGCCGGGAATCGAACCCAGAATCTTCGGGGTGGCAGTCAATGCACTTATCACTCGGCCACGAAGGTCGTCGATGACCTTCTTGACCAAGTGGGAAGTGTTACGACTGCCGCACTAAAATATAAAAATAATGACTACATAAGAGAGTACGGGGTATATCCTTGTCTCTATCCAACGGCATTTCTCTTGGGTATGCTGGGGTATAACTCACTCCAACTGAGGAGGAAAGGATTAATAGCAACGCACTTTTTCAAGCTGATTCGGGGCTCTATTGAAAACCCATGTGTTCTGGAGCAAATAGGTCTTTTTGTTCCTGATAATTACTTGCTCAATTGTTCTTTACTCCATTTTGAATGTATACAAATACTTGTAGACAAATACTGGATTTTACCCATTGCCGGTAATTTTTTTTTTATAGGGATTAATTGTATCTATTGATTTTACATAGAGTTCCTCTCTATTGAGAGACGAAGATGTAAATTGTTTTCTGGGAACAGAATATGGTGGTCGAGGCGCTTATAGGACTTATGACCTGTCATTGGTTGGGTTAAGCGATCGTTTTATGTTAACAACATTCCCCATTCCGCTCTTCTTACGACCACCACGTCTGCCAAATTTTTGGAAGAGATATATATGCTACAATGTTGAGGAACACTTCGTATTTTTTAGTTCAATCTACACTAGCGCCATCCATTAAGATTAGGTGTAGGGTCTGCTTAATGCTTACACCTAATCTTAATGGATGGCGCTAGTGTAGATATAACTAAAAAATGTGAAGTATTTCTCAACACGGTGGCATATACAAAGGCTTCCAAAAATTTGTCAGACGTGGTGGTCGTAAGAAGGGAGGAATGGGGAATGTTGTTAAACATAAAGCGATCGCTCAACCCAACCAAGGTCATAAGTCCTGTAAGTGCCTCGACCACCATATTCTGTTCCCAGAAAACAATTTACATCTTCGTCTCTATTGAGATACAATTAGGTCTTTACTCCGTCATGCAGAACCAACCTGCCTTTGGTGATGCCAGTAGGAAGAGCAATTCGGACGTTGAATCTAATCATTGAACATTTAAAAAAATAATTTTTTTTATTGAAAATTGGAGATACATTACCAATACAATGAAACAATTTTGCGACACACTGGTGGGGCAGTGTCGCATATTAATGTGTGGAGAGAAAGCAATATACGACTGTCTCCCGCAAACACTTCACGTCTCATTCTCACTAATTAGTGAGTGATTTCATATTCATTATAATTATGTTTGGACATATGGTATGACCAATGTAGAGGAATCTAGAGAATTATGGCGGTCCATCCTCTCTGGCTATCCCTGCGGTGAAACGCCGTGATGGCACTTATATCGGAGAGTTTTTCTAATATCTTGGTGTGCGTGTGTGTCAGGTCGGAGTTCCTCAACCAGTACCTTGGCGGCAGCACCATCTTCATGAAGGCCAAGCGCTCCTTATCCAGTTCTTTTGACCACCTGCTCAAGAGGAAAGCCACCAAGGAAGACCTCATCCCGGCTGCTGGAGTGAAGAAGGTATCCTTTTGCAATATATCAAAATAATAATGGTGAAAATTTGAAGCAAGTAGTTGAGTTTGTGTATTTAGGTAGTATGTTTACAGTGGAGAGGGATATTGAAAGAAGGGTTGGGGCAGGCAACAGAGTGAATAGTGCACTTAAAGTTGTCATCGCAAACAAAAACCTATCCAAAAAAGCTAGAATGGCAGTGCACAATGGTGTTCTTCTACCGACCCTTATGTATGGAAGCGAAGCATGGAACTGGCAAAAGAAGGATGAAAGTAGAATAAATGCATTAGAAATGAGATCTCTTAGACGAATGTGTGGATACTCTGTGTATGTGTACTCAGTGTCGAATGAAAATATAAGAAGTGAATGCGGTGCGAATGATGGTGTCCTGAACAAAATAATGAAAGGATCATTAAGATGGTTTGGACACATGGAAAGAATGAATGGTAAAAAAATTATATGTTAACGATGTAAATGGAACCAGAAATATAGGAAGACCGAGGAAAACGTAGCACGATAAAATAAATCAAATATTGAATGTCGGCCATATGAGGAGTCAGAGAAATCGACGCGCGTGCATACACGATGTATGAATGTTGAGGAAGCGAGAGAAATATGTCAGGAAAGAAAAGTGTGGCAGTCCATTCTTTCTGCCTACCCCTTCGGGGAGACGGCGTGATGGTTAGTTAGTTATTTGGTTTATAATAAAAATAATTAGGCTTATTTGTATAGCGCCATTTTCGTGAATAGCTCACCTCAAGGGCGCTTTGACAATGTTTTTTTTTGTGGTGTTTCAATGTGGATTTAAAAAGAAATCAAGGAGGCTAAGGAAGACGTGGCACGATCAAATGAGTCAATTACTGAAAGGCAAGTATCATGTTCGAAGTCGGAATAATCAACGAGCGTGTATATTAAGGTGTGTGAATGTAGAAGAGGCGTGAGAGTTATATGGATGTTCATCCTCTCTGATGATGAACAAATGGATCCCTCGAATAAAACGGCGTAATGGCTAGTTAGCTAGTTTGTCCAAATGTGTATTTCTAATATTTCTTTTCCCAGGAAACATCCCCGTCTTCGACGTTTCCCCCCCGTTCTGGGCAGGATCCACCTCCGGTTCCACCCCGGATCCAGACCCCTTCATCCCCCCCCTCGGCCAGCCCCGATACCACCCGCGAGCCCTCTGCCCAAGGCGAGACCCCCGGCCTGAACCTGCAGCTGCAGAACGGCAGGGAATACCACGAGTCCTCTCCGTCTCCGCAGCTCAAGTCACCCATGATGGACATGTAAGATCAATTTCTACAATTGTTTACTGACATTTATCTTTATTTGAATTGTTTACTGACATTTATCTTCATTTCAATTGTTTACTGACATTTATCTTTATTTGAATTGTTTACTGACATTTATCTTTATTTCAATTGTTTACTGACATTTATATTTATTGTTGTACAACAATAGTGTAGAAAACAAAAGGAGAAAAATTTGGTGTTGTTAATTGAGTGCATAATGGTGTTCTTGTGCCGACCCTTATGTATGGAAGTTAAGCATGGAACTGGCAAAAGAAGGATGAGAGTAGAATTAATGCGGTAGAAATGAAATTTCTAAGACAAATGTGTGGTAAATCTGTATATGATAGTGTTAAATGCAATTATAAGAAATGAATGCGGTGCGAATGAACGTGTTATGAAATGGTCGTTAAAATGGTTTGGACACATGATGAGAATGAATGGTAAAAAAATATATAAATTAACCATGTAAATGGAACTAGAAATAGAGGAAGACAGGAAAATGCGGCACGATCAAATATATAAAAAATTTAATGTCGGCCACTTGAGTCAGAAAAATCGATGTGCGTGCATGACACGATGTATAAATGTTGAGGAAGCGAGAGAAATATGTCAGGAAAGAAATGTGTGGCAGTCCATTCTTTCTGCCTACCCCAGACGGCTTCATGGTTAGTTGGTTAGTTAGTTAATAATATCATAATGTGTGGGTAAATGATTATGGTATCTCTTGCAGATTCTTGAAGCTCGGCAGCAGTCCTTCTCCCAAAGGACACTCCCCCCAGCGAGGAAGGGAGAAGGATGAAGCCACGGAGGCCGAGCACACGGGTTCCTGGAGACAGGCCATGTTCAACAGGATCACCAGGGACGACTGCCTGGACTCGGACCATCTTGCAGGTTAGCACGTCTGCATATCTGACCAATGTAAATAACTAACTAACCATCGTGCGTCTTGCTGATGTTGTGGACAGAACTAACCAACCACCACACTGTTCTTTCCTGACATACGTCTCTCGCTTCCTCTACAGTCATACGCTGTGTCATGATATTTAATAGTTGAATGATTTGATTGTGCCATGTCTTCCTCTCTTTCTTGTTCCGTTCACATTATTAATATTTATTTATTCATTCATTCTTTCTATGTGTTCAAACCGTCTTAGTGATCAATATAAATAAATAACTAGCCTAACCCAACCTAACCTTACCTGCACGCTCTCCCCAAAGGGGTGGTCAGAATGAATGAACCGTCAAACTGTTAATTCCTCCTCGACATTCATACATTGTGTCATGCACACACATTGATTTCTCTGATTCTTCACATTTGGCCAACATTTATGGTAAGATTTGATTGTATAATAAACGAGGCTACAGTTTCAGATGGCGGCAACACGGGTCTTCTGAGAAGGTCCTCTTTCAGCGGCTCGCACCCCGAGGGAGACAAGCTCACCTCGGAGGACCTCAGGGAGCTGTGGAGGAAGGCCATCAACCAGGTCATCCTTCTCATCCGCATGGAGAAGGAGAACACCAGACTCAGAGGTACGCCCCTGTCCAAATCAACAGGCCAGACCAGAAGCCATTCTCTAGTGGCTTTTGATACTAAAAGCCAGGGTTTGGTTAAAGGTCCCAATGTGCAAATCTTGCTGTTAGCATCGGTGACATTACTAACCACCATCGCATTGTGTTCTACAAGGGAAAGCAGAGAGAGACTATTACAAATGAAGACTACAGGGGAAAAACAAGGAATGTCAGTTAAAATTGAAAATAAATGTAATAATGCCATCTAGCGGCATCTGTACGTATCTATCCACAGTAAAATTTTCATATTCAAAAATCATGTGTGTCATCGACTATGGCCAGATAATGGATTGCTAATTGCTAAGAAATATATAGACTTTGATTAGCTTTATTCTCAATTTATTCAAATTAACCTTCTACTGACATTCCTTGTTTTTCCCTTGTAGTCTTCAAATATACTCTTGATTTTAGAACCATCTCTCATGTGACCCTTAGTATGGAAGCGAAGCATGGAACTGGCAAAAGAAGGATGAAAGTAGGATAAATGCAGTAGAAATGAGATCTCTTAGACGAATGTGTGGATACTCTGTGTATGATAGAGTATCGAATGAAAATATAAAAAGTGAATGCGGTGGTGTCATGAACAAAATAATGAAAGGATCATTAAGATGGTTTGGACATATGGAAAGAAAGAATGGTAAAAAAGTTATATGTTAATGATGTAAATGGAACCAGAAATAGAGGAAGACCGAGGAAAACGTGGCACGATCAAATAAATCAAATATTGAATGTCGGCCATGTGAGGAGTCAGAGAAATCGACACGTGTGCATGAAACGATGTATGAATGTTGATGAAGCGAGAGAAATATGTCAAGAAAGACAAGTGTGGCATTCTTTCTGCCTACCCCTTCGGGGAGACGGCGTAATGGTTAGTTAGTTAGTTATGTTTACAAGAGATGGGCGAGTGGAGAGGGATATTGAAAGAAGGGTTGGGGCAGGCAACAAAGTGAATGGTGCACTTAAAGTTGTCATCGCAAACAAAAACCTATCCAAAAAGCTAGAATGGCTGTACACAATGGTGTTCTTCTACTGACCCTTATGTATGGAAGCGAAGCATTTCAATTTCAAAAAAATATTTAAAGATATCAGCATTAGTACCTAAATACATTCTCAATACCAAGACTTGTTTGGATTGAATTAATTTCTGTCGGCAGCCCGTCAGGAAGTGTCGGCGGTGAAGAGGATCAAGCTGGAGTACGAGGACATCGGAGGCTGCGCCCACGAGAACTCTCGCGTCTGGGACATGTTGACGGCTCCCCGAGAATCCCGCCTCTCTACCAAGGTGGACTCCCAGATGCTGCTGCAGGCCATTAGACACGGTGAGCTCCTACATTTAACTGGTGAACAGAATACCCTCCACGTATTTGGCATGGAACTTGAATTTTCACAAAATTTGCATTATACCGTTCACATACCCCCCTTCCAGTGAACATTTGACCTTCGTGGCAGCGTGGCTCCGACTTCCATACCGAAGGTCCCGGGTTCGATTCCCGGCGATGGCAGTGTGATTGTCACACTGTCTTTGGTCTGGTGTAGAATTCTCGTGACAATAAAATGGCGATAGATTGGGCTACCTATCACATGTCAAGAGAATCAATATAATAGCTAAAATAAATTGTATACAGTAATAGGGTTCAAACGACCTGTTGTATACAAGAAAAAAAAACATGATCAAAATAAATGATGTTGGATAGAGAGATTGAATATTCTTTTTCTTACCGTGTTAGGTTCTCCTAATGTTGGCGATTGCTGCAGTGAAAGCAACCTGTGCAACTTGAAACAGGTTCAATATTGTGTGTTTTCTATCATTTTTGAATGTAAGGGATAGAATGTGCATAGGTTCCTGTTGAATTTGAATATATATAATCAGAACTCAGACATGTTTCGGTTAGAAGTAACCTTTATCAATGTATACAATTTTAACAGTCAAATTAAACAGAGCCGTCACTTATATACTAAATGGAGATCCAGTTATGTATTATATAAAAGTAGAAGGGGTGTATAATTAGGAATAAGGAAAGGGGAGATGTAACGGGAACATATTGAGTGGAAGGGGTATAATTAGGATTGAGGAGAGGGAAGATGTAATGGGAACATATCGAGTGGAAGGGGTATAATTAGGATTGAGGAGAGGAGAGATGTAATGGGAACATATCGAGTGGAAGGGGTATAATAAGGATTGAGGAGAGGGGAGATGTAATGGGAACATATCGAGTTGAAGGGGTATAATTAGGATTGAGGAGAGGGGAGATGTAACGGGAACATATCGAGCATGGGAATTGATTTTAAATGTAATTGGTTATTTATTATATTTTATAAAAATAATGCTCTAGGGGTGCCGCGAGCCAAGCGCGGCGAGGTGTGGTACTTCCTAGCGGAGCAGTTCTGCCTGAGGACACCCCCTCCAGACACGCGCAACTTCCCCCTCTACAACGCCCCGTACGAGGCCCTGCTGAAGCAGCTCACGGAGCACCAGCACGCCATTCTCATCGACCTAGGTAAACTATACTAACAAACTGTAATTTTTCTGACTTTGAAGTTTTCGTGCTATTAATTAATTCATTTTTGAACCATGGTATTTTTAGGAAGGACGTTCCCGAGCCACACGTATTTCTCATCCCCTCTGGGTCCGGGACAGCTGGCCCTCTTCAATCTCCTCAAGGCTTACTCCCTCTTAGATCCTGAAGTTGGCTACTGCCAGGGGCTCAGCTTCGTAGCCGGAGTCCTCTTACTGCACGTAAGTTATTGTTTGTCAGTCAGCTGTTTGTTATATGCAGACGATGCTGTGTTAATCGCTGACAGTAGAGAAAATTTGCAAGTCTTAGTGTCAAGGATGTATGAGGCATGCAAAAAGAGTGACTTGGTGATGAATGTGTCTAAATCTAAAGTGATGGTTTTCGAGAAAGAAGGATGTATGACGATTTGTGATATAAGTGCGATGGGCGAGAAATCGGAGCAAGTTTCCGTATTTACCTATCTGGGAAGCATGTTTACAAGAGACGGAAAAATGGAGAAAGACATCGAAAGAAGGGTTGGTGCTGGGAATAAAATAAATGACGCACTCAAAGTCATTACTGCAAATAGAAATATATCCACAGAAGCAAAGATGGCAGTATTTATGGAAGTGAAGCTTGGAGCTGGCAAAAGAAGGATGAAAGCAGGATAAACGCTGTAGAAATGAGATCACTAAGAAGAATGTGCGGGAAAATGTTGTATGATAGAATACCGAACGATGAAATAAGAAAGTGATGTAAGGCAGATGACTGCATCATGGAAAAAAATTAAAACAGGATCCCAGAGATGGTTTGGACATATGGGACGAATGGATGAGAGTAGAATGGTTAAAAAGTTGTACACAAGCAGCGTGAGTGGAAAAAGAAGCCGAGGACGACCGAGGAAAACATGGCATGACCAAATTAATCAATTACTAAAAAGCAGTCACATTCGAAGTCGGAATAATTGACGTGCGTTCATGGTCCGATGTATGAATGTAGAGGAAGCCCGAGAGGTATGCCAGGACAGAGCATTATGGCGATCCATCCTCTCTGCCTACCCCCCAGAAGAAATGGCGTGATGGCGACCACATTCGAAGTCTAAAAAATTAACGAGGCGAAGCTAGGAGAAGCTAGAGAGGTATGACGGGACAGAGCTGTATGGCGGTCCATCCTCTCAGCATACCCATTTGACGGAGACGGCGTGATGGTTAGTTAGTTGGGTCTTTCTTTTTCAATATTCATATCAAATTGGCTGTGCTTGTATTGGGGTCGAGATTTACGCAATAAACTAATTCTAATTATATCTGCAGCTGGATGAAGCGGAAGCCTTCCTCATGCTGAGGCATCTGATGTTCCGCCGGGGGCTGAGGAAGCAATATCTCCCCGACATGGTCGCACTCCAGATACAGGTAAGAACTAAGAACCTTCTTAGAGTAGCAGAAATGTGAACCCTGCGCTCCATCGCAGGCAAAACCCTCAGAGATCGGATCAGAAATGAAACTTGGTCTGTCTGTGGTGTTGAGGACATAGTGAGATGGGGAAGAAGCAGAAGGCGCTTTTGGAGAAACTACATGGACCGCATGGAGAATACAAGAATTGTAAAAACTGTTAAAGACTGCCAAGTAGCTAGAGATTACCAGGAAGAGATGGAGAGATGGCTGGACATCATCATCCCAGGACAGCCCACTATCACAAACAGGTCATACGACCTAAACTAAGAGGAAGAAGAAGAAGCGATTCGGTTTTTATCTCTTCAATCATGTCAAAACAGTATCCCCGGAGTTTAGGGAATAGCCAGAAGTCACACGGTGCTAAATCAGGTGAATACGATGGTTGTGGAACGATATGAGTTGATTAAATAGTCCATTGTTTTGGCTGAAACACTATGATACTTCAACATTATCACTGTTAAAATTTAAAACACTTATAATATCACAATTTCTTTTTATTCACTGAGAGTGTCGCGACAGCTGTTTTACCAACCAATGTTGGCATCATCAGGTGTTACAATAAACTTAAAGTAATAAACTTGTACAATAAAGTTAATTGTACAAGTTTATTACTTTAAGTTTATTGTAACACCTGGTGATACCAACATCGGTTGACAAAACAGCTGTCGCGACACTCTCAGTGAATAAAAAGAAATTGTGATATTATAACAGTGTTTTAAATTTTAACAGTAATAATGAAATTAGTTGAATTTTTAGCATTTGAGTATTGTTTCACAGACTTGAATTCGACGCTGTTTTAAAAATAAAAAGCTCGAGCCCGGATATTTTAAATTAAATATTTCACCTTATTTTTTAATCACAGTAGTATGTCTGCCTTCATAATGCATGCGAGAGTTGTTTGAATATTTGATGATGATGTAATGTCTCGCAGCTGTACCAGCTGTCCCGGCTGGTGAGGGACCACCTCCCGGACCTGTACGACAAGTTCGACCAGTACGACATCTCGCCAACGCTGTACGCCGCCCCCTGGGTCCTCACCATCTTCACCTCGCAGTTCCCCCTCGGCTTCGTCACGCGCGTCTTCGGTGAGTTCTTTATACATTCAAGATTGTCTACAAGCATCCAGTCAGCATATCTGATTAATCCATTCAGACACAGCTATAGACTATCAAACCACTCATTTAAACAAATGCGTGTGTGTCCATGAATTTGATTAATTTGGTCAATTTGTGTCCTCTTGCCACCTATGTCTTTTAAATTATTTGTGTCCGTTTGCCACCCATGCTTTCTGGCTTATTTGTGTCCTTTTCCTACCCATGTCTCCTGATTATTTTGTATTCTTTTGTTATCCTTGCATCCTAGTGAATTTGTGTCCTTTTGCCAACCATGTCTCCTAGCCAATATGTGTCCCTTTGCCATCCATGCATTCTTGCCTATTTGTGTCCTATTGCTTCCAATGCCTCTTTGGCAATATGTGTCCTTTTGCCATCCATGCATTGTGTCATTTTGCAACTTATGCATCATAGTCAATTTGTGCTCTATACATTCTGACCAACTCATGTCTTCTTGCCACCTATAATTTGTGGCCAACTCATGTCTTCTTGCCACCTATAAATTGCCAACCACACATCCTAGATATATTATATTATACATATATTGTGGTCAATTAGTTTGGTCTTGGGAATCCAAATTGAATATATTCTAGCCACGAATCTAATTCAATCCAGGGTTAATTAGGTTCTATTCAATCCATGCATCCTGGCAATTTGATTATGTTTTCTTTTCAATTCCTGCATTATGAGCAATCATCCAAGCCAATCCAGAAATAAAGTCCATTGTTTGTAGATCTGCTGTTCCTGGAGTCATCCGAGGTGATATTCCGTGTGGCCTTTGCGCTGCTGGACATCCACAAGGACGGGCTCATGCTGTGCGACTCCTTCGAGGAGATCATGGAGTACCTCAAGCACAAGATCCCCAACATTGACAAAGTCATGCTCGACAAGGTCATCAAACTGGTGAGAAATATTTTTTTTTCCGGATTAATTTTATCTCAATAGAGACGAAGATGTAAATTATTTGGAAATAGAATATGGTAGTCGAGGCGTTTTCAGGACTCATGACCTGTTATTGGTTGGGTTAAGCGATCACTCTATGTTAACAACATTCCCCATTCCGCCCTTCTTACGACCACCACGTCTGACAAATTTTTGGAAGATGTATATATGCCACCATGTTGAGAAACACTTCACATTTTTTAGTTCAATCTACACTAGCGCCATCCATTAAGATTAGGTGTAAGCATTAAGCAGAAAATCTTTATTAATGCAATGTTATAAGTCCTGTAAGCGATCCTGAAACCACCATATTCTGTTTCCAAAAAAAAAAAAACAATTACATCTTCGTCTCTATTGAGATACAATTAATCCTTAAAAATGATAAACCCGCAATGGGTAAAATCCAGTATTTGTATACATTCAAAATGTTGTTATTCTTCTTCTTCTTCTTTTTGTCCTTTCACACCTCCGTGGTGCATAGGGCCTCAAGGAACCTTCTCCACACGACTCTATCGCATACCTGATGCCTTACATCATCCCAAGTGAGGCCTGCCGCTTTAACCTCGTTCTGCAGGGCTCTTATCCAGGTGGCTCTAGGTCTGCCTAGCTTCCTCTTTCCCTCCATAGGGGACCAGTCTAGTGCGCCCTGAGCGATGCAGGCTGGGTTCCATCTCAGAGTGTGACCGATCCACTGCCATTTGCGCCTAGCGACTTGTTCTCTAATTGGCTTTTCGCCTGCCATGGTCCAGAGAACGGATTTGACACACAAAATGTTGTTATTATTAAAGTTTATTATAGCCTCAGCGTCCGCATCTCTGCCACCCGCACTTTAGCCTTCGTTCTTGTGGTATCCGTTGTGGTCTTGCGCCTTCCAAGGGTGACCATTTGTGTTGGCCATCAGACATGTCTGATGGGTCCGAGTGTTACTCCGTAGTGTTAGTACTGACCTTGGTCTGTGCAGGCCTTCACACTGGACCTGAGCAAGCAGCTGCACGAGTACCAGGTGGAGTACAACGTGCTGCAGGAGGAGATGGCAGCCATCGCACCCAAGATGGCCGAACTGTCGCGCCTGCAGGCTGAGCAGAAGAGGCTCGCCATCAAGAATCAGCAACTCGCCCAGCAGTATGAGGTGAGTACCACTTGAGTCCCACTGGAGTACCCGTGGAGTACTGCTCGAGTAACACTGGAGTACCGCCAGAGTGCCATTCGAGGAACACTTTTTTAATATTTATTTTTGTATACAACAGGTCGCTTGAACCCAATTATTGTATTCAATTTGTTTTTAGCTGATATATTGATTCTCATGACATGTGATAGGTAGCTAATCTATCGCCATTTTATTGTCACGACAATTCTACACCAGATAAAAGACAGTGTGACAATCACACTGCCATCGCCGGGAATCGAACCCGGGACCTTCGGTATGAAAGTCAGGGCTCTTACCACTCTGCCACGAAGGTCGCGTCTTGAGTAACTCTCGAGTATCACTAGATTAGTCTTGAGTACCTCTCAAGTATCACTAGATTACGTGTAATGATTAATAATAATAATAATAATAAATTGGATAATTTATAAAGCGCCATTTTTATGAATTACTCATCTCAAGGGCGCTGTAGAAAATGCTCTGTTTTATCAAGCTATAACTCTTAATGTTTTGGCACATAGTAAAAGTTCACAAATTATTTCCGAGAATTTGGGCGTTCCCTCATAAATCATCCTGTTGCACTTCATACAATTCACTGGACACTTGGACACTCGGACGCACATGTGGCAACCATCTTTGAGGTCTCGACTCGGAAATAGCTGTTTAGAGACGTTTACACGATGCACTTTATATTTAAAACTTTCACGTATTTCAAACATAATTTGTTCTTTTCACTGAAACTATACGTAAATAATTAATTTTGGATTTGTTTGGATTCATTAAAAGGTGATAATAGATGTTAAATAGACGCAAATGGAGTACTCAGACCCTCAACATTTTATTTAAATGGGGAGCTACAGAGCGCCAGGACCAAAGTGCGTGTTATGATGTGTGAAAATAGAGGAAGCCAGAGAGGCATGTCAGGATACAGAGGTGTGGCTGTCTGAAACGGTTTAATGGTAGGTTAGTTAGTTTCTGGTAGAATACTCCTTTACTTTCCAGATATGATTCAATACATTTTTGAATGAACGCGAGCACATTATTTGTCAATTCAATCGAGTATATTAGATAAATCTTTTATTTTTTCAGGAGGCCATGGCAAACTCCGCCGCCCTCCAGTCGTCCCAGTCCAAGCTGGAGAACCAGGTCAAGTCCCTGGAGCAGACGGTCGCCTCGCTCGCCCGCTACATCGGGACCACGCACGACAAGAAGAAGGACAGCGAGCTGCCCAACGACATCCGCCGGCTGTGCCAGCAGGTGCAGCAGACGGACAGGAAGACCCTCGGCGCGCTGGGCCAGAAGCTGGGGCAGAACTTCGCCAGCAAGTTCGCCCTGACGGACCTGACCAGCGCGGCCAAGATATCCGAGGAGAGCGGCTCGGATCCAGACGATAAAAACGCAGACAAATCAAAAAAGATCATTTTAAAAACGGGCTTAAGCACTCCTAACCTATTCAATAAAATATCGGAAGCCAAAAAAGAAGAATTGAAGATGGCCGCTAAAACTGACGCCGAATTGGAAAAGAAGAGACAGTATCTATCCATGAAGAAATCGTACTCTTGCAACGCTGGTCTTATGGCTAAAGAACCACCAAAAGAACAATCAATAACGAGCAAAATAGCCGCAAATCTAAAAGGCTACCCTTTAAGAGTACTCGACGAAGATTCTGAATACAACGATTTGATAGAAAAGCCGAATAAGAATCTAGAAATGTTGAAAAGCAGCAATTTGAGCGACGCTTCTAGCATCAGCAGCGTCTCGTCTTCAGGGAGACTCGGCGAGAACCTGATGCAGAACATGGACAGCCCGCGAGCCAAAGGTTCTTTCTTTGCCCACTCGCACGAGCAGATTCGTCAAGAGAAGCTGCAGGCCGAACAGTTGAAGAGAGACTTCGACGAGAACTTGAGACGCTTGGACGCACGTTTATCTCCAAACGTGTCATTCACGGACAAGTCTACCGGATCATTAAACCCGTCTGAGGTGACAAAGAAACTGAACGAATTCGATCAATTTAACTACGATAAGAAAAGCAGTAAATCCAACACCGACAGCGGTATAGGAACACCGATTTCGCCGAATGAAAAGAGTCTCACGAGTCCGAAGACGGAAGATCATATCAATCACGATGTCGCTGTTAATCATCCGTTGATCGGGTGTGACTTGGATATCAAGTTCGACGTGCACGCGTCTAAGTTAAAAAGCATACGCCCTCTCAAAGTTTTGTCAGTAGGCACGCGGGCCTCTTCAGATAACGCTAGCTCAAGGAATTAACTTTTAGACACTATTTTAATGTGTCGTTAAAGATACAAATTTAATTTTAAATTTAGTAAAAATCTCTATAGTATAGATAATTGGAATATATTGCAGTTGAGCGATTATTTGATGGAATATATCAGAACCAAGTTGTACTTCAATTAATTGATTTAAATTATCACTAAGAGTGCTTGAAAATATGACTATCACGTTGAAACTGAGTGACAATTGCTTGAAAACTTTATAATAAGGTTGTTGCTGAGTTGCGATTGTTTGACAACCCCACTACAAGGTTGTAGCTGAGTTACAAATGTTTGATAACCTCACTTAGGGTTATAGCTGAATTACAAATGCTTGATAACCTCACTACAATGTTGTAGTTTAGTTGCAATTGCTTGACAATCTCACTACAAGGTTGTAGCTGAGTTGCAGTTGCTTGACAACCCCACTACAAGGTTGTAGCTGTGTTACAAATGCTTGGTAACCTCACAATAGGGTTGTAGCTGAGTTGCAGTTGCTCGACAACCTCACTACAATATTGCAGTTGAGTTGCACTTGCTCGACAACTACACTATAAGGTTGTAGTTTAGTTGCAATTGCTTGACAATCTCACTACAAGGTTGTAGCTGAGCTACAAATGCTTGATAATCTCACTACAATACTGTATTTGAGCTACAATATCTTGAAAAATAAGAAGCTTTAATGTCAAATATAGAACATTATTGAATGTTTTAATTTTAAAACACTGTTATTATACGTAACACAATTTGTTTGAGATTACCGCGACAGCTGTTTTGCCAATCTATGTTGGCATCATCAGGTGTTACAAACAACTAACTAACTAGTTGTTTTTTACACCAGATGATGCCAATATGGGTTGGCAAAAAAGCTGTCGCCAAACATAAAAATCAATTGTGATACAGACTTTTAATATGAAATCATTTAATAGAAGATATTATAATAACCCTTATCGGACGCTAGATTTTGTATCTTTTGTATTAGGTGTTCCCGGAATTAATGTTGTTTTTTTCAATAGAGATATTGAGAACAGTTAGAAAATAAGATATTTGGGTTCCTCACACGCTAACCGATTGCGACAAAACTCAACGCCTCAGCTAATGCAAAATACTGCAAGAAAAGCAACAGTCTACCCTGTTTCTTCATGACTTTATCACCGGAGACGACAAATGGGTCCTTCATCATGACATTTAAAAAAAGAAACAATGGTCATATGGTGTACGAGTATAGAATCATGTTTGCCACCCCTGATCTATCTGTATATAAGGAAGAGAGTGAATGGCAGTGTCACCAGTCTGTCGATGCCAGTGAGCCAGGCGAAACCGGTCGCTGTCGAAATAAAGACAAATGTGGATGTAGTTACAAAAAAACGTTGTTTTATTTGATGGAAGCGAAGCATGGAACTGGCAAGAAGAGTATGAAAGTTGAATAAATGCAGTAGAAATGAGATCTCTTACACAAATGTGTGAATACTCTGTGTGTGATAGAGTGTCGAATGAAAATATAAGAAGTGAATGCGGTGCGAATGATGGTGTTATGAACAAAATAATGAAATGATGAATTAAGATGGTTTGGACACATGGAAATGGAATTAGAACAGAGGAAGACCGAGGAAAACGTAGTACGATCAAATAAATCAAATATTGAATGTCGGCCACGTGAGGAGTCAGAGAAATGGACATGACACAATGTATGAATGTTGAGGAAGCGAAAGAAATGTGTCAGGAAAGAAAAGTGTGGCAGTCCATTCTTTCTGCCTATTTGACAGATGTTGGATCAAACTGGCCCCACATTTAATTCGACATTATGGCCTGGTAGCCATGGCATTGTGTCACCTCACACGTGCCATACGACTGTTCTGTTGTCACGTCAGAGGTGACTTGCGTCCGTTAAGGGTTAAAGTGATTCTATTGGTTGATATTGTTATATGCAGACGTTATAATGTAAGCTAATTGTCACGTGATTCCAGGTTGCTTGTATTGAGTCTAGTAAAAGTTAATTGGAATACTTGCCTTATTGTGTGTAAGCTGTCTCAGAGGAATACTCATATTAACAGACAAGATTTAAAGAGGCATGTTCAGAAGGTTAGCATACTAGATTATTATATATTTTATAGAAATTGATACATCTTTCTATATAATCCCCATTCCGTTAAATGCATGCTGTGAGCTGTGGCACGAGCTTTTTTATGCCCTCCTCGAAGAACTCTTCCGTCGGCTCATTCCCACACTTCAGAACCCCTTTCTGCACCTGCTCATCGGTTGAAAACTTAATTTCACCCATACGTGCCTTCAGGGAGGTTAAAAGGTGATGATCTAAGGAGCCAAGTCAGGGAAATACGGGGGGTGGTTCAAAACATCCCATCCGAATTGTCATGCAACAAGCACACTCCTCCAAGCACACTGCATTTGAACGGTCGTAACGTTGCAAGGGTGGAAAAATTTAAATACCACGGTAACATACTAAAACAATCTCTTGACCCAGATGTAGAGATAAAATGCAGAATTGAGGCAGCAAGAGCTATAATACATTCAATAAAATGAAATCACTCTTTTGCAATGATAACATAAACTTGAAACTTCGCCAGAGAATGATCAATTTGAAATATGGCTCTATCGCTGAATGCTCAGAATTCCCTGGACAGACATGGTTGCCAATACCGAAGTCCTGAGGCGAGCTAGAATTGACAGGTAGCTGTTATCAACTATCAAGGTTCGGAAGATTTCATATCTGGGTCATATAATGCGTGGAGAAAAGTACCACCTTCTCCAACTGATATTGGAGGGGAAATTGAGGGACGCCGAGGGTCCGGTAGGAGACAGATGTCCTGGCTGCGAAACGTGATGGAGTGGACCGGCATCCAAAGTGTGGAGGAGCTGTTCCGAGTGGCGCAGGACAGGAACAGGTTTGTTGAGGTGATCGCCAACATTGGGGGGACCCGACAGGGCACTTGAAGAAGAAGAAGAAGCACACTCCTCTTCTCATTCTCCTCTTTCTAACTAACTAACTAACCATCATGCCGTTTCTCCGGAGGGGTAGGCAGAGATGATGGACCGCCATACTGCTCTATCCTGACATACCTCTCTAGCTTCCTCTACATTCCTACATCGTAACATGCAAGCTTGTCAATTTTTTTGTATTCCAGTTTTGTTTCTCGTTCTCTCAGTTTTGCCTACCCTTACAAAAACAAAAAAACAGTCTGTTATGGTCAAGGTACACTTACATTCTGAACATGCCTCTTACTTTGGTTAGCCGAGCCTAGGACCATCTCAATCTCTGTTCCCCTCGACTAGGATAATAATACCCCCCTAGGATAATGTTACAATTGTAAATTTAATTAATTTAAAACATAATAAACCATTTCACGTGATTGACAGATTCAATTGAAGTCTAATTGACTAAATTTAATTGATGTATCGTAGACATTTACTGAAAGAATAGCGTATAAATTTCTAAAAATCATATTGCTTATATGTCTTAGTAAAATTATATAAATATATACATAAGCGCTGAATATAATTTGTGCACTTAAGAAGCGAATGTGTAAAATTTTCATGTATGAATGTGGAGGAATCTAGAGTGGTATGTCAGGACAGAACGGTATGGCGGTCTATCTTCTCTGCCTACCCCTCCGGATAAAGGCGTGATGTTAATTAGTTTATTTTAATAAAAAATGAAAATGTTAAAGGGGGCATAATGTAGGCCTCTTCCTCTTTCAATATGTATTTTTAAAACACCTCTATCTATTGTTAACCTCTCTCCCACAAAAATTTATATCAGTTACAATTTTATAATCGCTTACCCGCCGCTCCTGCTTCCTGCTTTGTTCCATAGACCATTTTATTACTGTCACAGGGGTAGTAATATTTTTTAATTAGTTAAATATATAATTTATTAAGTTTTGTGATATGTAGAATAATTACTGGCTATGGTGTATGTTAATTATTTGTTTCGTAAAGTTACCAATCTTGTGAAGTTAATTTGTGTCTCCCTGGGCGAGTGGTGTTCTCACCGTCTCTGCTTGTGCCGTGCTACACAGTTCCTGGATGTCCTGGTACTGCCTTGTTGTTAGATGTTTATTTTTAAATGCTGTTATACAAATACACGGATATTTATAATATATACACTCAACGCTTGTTTTATTTACCTCAAACAATTCTTTCTTCGTCTAATATCTAAGTATGATCTCTATGTCTCATCTCTATATCTCATCTCTATGTCTTATCTCTAAATCTCGTATCTTTGTTATCTCTATGTTTCATCTCTATGTCTCATCTCTATATCTCTTCTCTATATTTCATCCATGTATATTCTCTGTCTAATATCTATGTCTCAGTTATATGTCTCATCTCTGTATCTCATCCATGTATATTCTCTGTCTAATATCATCTCTATGTCTCAGTTCTATGTCTCATCACTATGTCTCATCTCTATGATTCATCTCTAAATCTCATATCTTTGTCTCATCTCTATAACTCAGTTCTATGTCTCATCACTTTGTCTCATATATTTGTCCTATCTCTATGTCTCATTTCTATATATCATATCCACGTACGAGTATATTATCTGTCTAATATCTATATATCATCTCTATGTCTCATCTCTATATCTCATCTCTAAATCGCATATCTATGTATCATCTCTATATCTTATCTCTATATCTCATATCCATGTATAATATATTCTCTATATAATATCTATGTATTATATCATCTCTATGTCTCAGTTCTACGTTTCGTCTCTATATCTCATCTCTATGTTTCATCTCTAAATCTCATATGTATGTCTCATCTCTATCTTCGTCAGCTTGTCTCCATCCACTGCTGGACGTAAGCCTCTCCACCCCCACGCCATCTCTCTCGGTCTCTCGCCAGTGTTCTCCAGGCCCTTCCCGCCGTCCGCACAATATCATCGCTCCACCTGGTAGGCTGTCTCCCGACTTTTCTCCGGCCCAACCTTGGCCTCCATTCAGTAACCCTCTGGCTCCATCTTCCATCATCCCGTCGACACACTTCACTTCATCCTTGCGATGCGTATCCCTACATCGATGACCCTGGTACGGAAATAGGGGAACTAATCTAGGGAATTTTTGACAATCTAGGGAATATATTCGGATGTAGGGGATTTAATTTTAATATAGGGAATTGGTTATCTTCTTCTTTTACTCTTTAGTCTGTTCTTATTGTTAGGCTGGCCTCTCTTGGAAAGTTGGCTCCCAGCTATCCCTTGGTAGCTCACAGGAATTTGATGCATCATAATGTGTGGGATTCTGGATGGATCAGTGTCTTCTGCGTTATCTGTCCCATCTGACACTATCTCTCACATTGCAGGTTTCTTCTTCTTTTTGTGTTATGCGGGTCCCCCTGACGTCGACTATTACTTACACGTCCCACACGAGTACACGTCCCTGTCTTGCACAGTTCTAAACAACGCCTCAACTGTTCTAATCTCTGTCCAATCATCTGTTTTCTCCCCACATCTCGACGACCCTCTATTTTAGATCTAGGGAATTTATTTGATTATAGGGAATTTACGATTGAAAAGGAGGTAGGTAAGGATTTATAAAACATGCATCAGGTCCATAATGACTTATGAAATCGAAGCAAGAGCAGACACTGTGAGAACCAAACGTCTCTTAAGAGTAGCAGAAATGGAAGGGAATTTATTGGATTTGGTAGGAATTAATTTTTTATTATGTATTTATTTGGTTTTAGGGAATTTATTTGGCTTCAAAGTATTTATTTGGTTGCAGGGAATTTATTTAGTTATGATGTATTTATTTGTTGCAGGGTATTTATTTGGTTGTAGGGTATTTATTTGGTTGTAGGGTATTTATTTGGTTGCAGGGAATTTATTTGGTTATAATGTATTTATTTGTTGCAGGGTATTTATTTGGTTGTAGGGTATTTATTTGGTTGCAGGGTATTTATTTGGTTGCAGGGAATTTACTTGAGTATAATGTATTCATTGGGTTATAGGGAATTTATATGGTTATATCGTATTTATTTGGTTGAACGGAATTTATTTTGTTATAATATACTCGTACAATATAGTTTTGGTTCTAATGCATTTATTTGGCTGTAGTGAATTTATTTGGTTATAATGTATATATTTGGTTGTAGTTTAATTATTTGGTTGTAGGGAATTTATTTGGTTAAAATGTATATATTTGGTTGTAGGGTATTTATTTGGTTGTAGGGAATTTATTTGGTTGTAGGGAATTTATTTATAACAATACCAGAAGTGTCATCTTAAAACTTTATTAAGTACCAATGGACTGACACAATATATTATACTATTTATTAATAATAAAAAATGCGAAATAGACAAAAATACAAAACATATAAAAAAGTTAATAATAAATAGTTAATCTGTGTTAGTATCAAAAATATATCTAGAAATAATTAAAATATCAATATTTTAAATTGGAATTATAATAATCTTACCATGAAACGAGATATTGAATTTTTAGAATATTGTAGATATGCAAATTCTATTCTTAGTCTCTTGATATATCCAATCTACACAACTTTTTTTAAACTACGGTGCTGTGTAATAGTTACACATTTCTAAATAACTAACTAACTAACCAACACGCCGTCTCTCCGAAGGGGCAGTCAGAAAGAATACTGTTTTTTCTGACATAGGTACATATCTCGCATCATGCTGATTTCTCCGACTTCTAACATAGCCTACATTTAATGTTTGCTGATATACTCGTAAGAAAGGAATAAAGAGCGGAATAAGGTATTATGCAGCTTCAAAGAGACGGGTTTCTCATATCCATTTCTTTAGATTAATTAGTGCTGGAGGGTGTAGGCCTTTTTGTTACCGACCGTGCATGTCACGATGGGTGAATTTAGAAGAGGCGCGATAATTAAGTCAGGATAGAACAATGTGGCGATCCATCCTATCTGCCTACCCCTCCGGGGAAACGGCGTGATGGTTAGTTAGTTAGTTATAAATATAATAATTTAAAAGGCTGCTTTAAGCGTTTCGTTTCCTCCTCGCCTGCTTCATCAAGCCCAAGATGAAGTCCGCCTCGTTGGATTGGGCTAGCCTGATTTCTTCTCTGCAGTTCTGTTTTTCGTCAACCTTGCATCCTGGTCTTCCGTCTATGAGGTGCAGCTGTGAAGTCTTGAAGCAGCGTGGGTAGTGCAGACTTGGGTCTATCTTGAAGTACACGTCGACCCCTTCGGTGCATGGCTCCGAAGATCCGAGTCTGTAACACTCTCCATTTCCATTCAGGGGAGCGAACGTCTTCCTGACAGCAGAGGGTCTCTTGGTCGTCTGCTTTCTTGTGTTCGATTGTCTTTTGTTTCTTCTATGTCCGATTCTATCACGAAAAGCCCTGCTACTGTCCAAATCATCAAGATTCGTTCTAATTTTAAATCCAATGTTTCTTTTATTAATTATGTGAATTGTGTCTTCATCGTATTCAAATTCATAAGGATCAATTTTCTTTATGCCCATATCAATGAATCCTTTTTTGTATTGCCTATTGTAGCCATCGTTGTTGGTCGTGTCCCGTTTTGATCTCGCTTGTGGAGTATTCTGCCTGGCGCACAAGTCTTTGGAGCAGACGGCGAATCCAGTTTCCGTATTATACGTGATGACTTCATCAGCTTTGCAAGGTCCTCGCTGGTAGAAGATGTGACAGTCTTCGCTACCCTGAAATCCAATACATAGTTCACTTTCATGACATTATAATTTTTGACTTCAATTATAATGATATAAGGGGATTAGCTATGAATGTTCCTATTTTTCCGATTTAAAATCGCTAATTTTTTAACGCGTACTGACTACCCTACACCGGAACGCACGTTTTTATTTTAGCACCGTAAGGGAAAGGTTAAGTAATATGGCAGAAGACTTACCTCGATGTTTCCTGAGTCCTCGTCACAAGAGCAGAACCCTTCTCCATATGCATCAGCCTTGGCCAGTTGGCCTTTGCCCTTGCAGGTCTTCACGGCCTCCTTCGTCTTCAGGCACGCGCTGCTGGGGGGCCAGTACAACTGGAAGAACACATCAAACGTCTTCAATTCTTTTGACGCGTAAATGCCTTACAATCGCATACAGTTACGTCGAAAACTCGAAGGCCATTCTACAAGAATAAACATCACATCAAATGTAATTACAATTAAGTATTTACAGATCTTTAAATATAATACATCATACGTTTACTTATTGGCGTGGGAGAATAATTTGTATGCTTGAAATGAAATGGTCAAGTCAACAAGGCTTCGGCGGTATCAGGTTGTCTCAAGGATATAATATGGAAAAACAAGTATATGAGAACTGACAGTAAGGTTAGAATATATAAAACCCGCGTAAGGCCTATACTGACATATAGCATTGAGACCAGAGCGGATACCACAAGAACGAAGGCTAAAGTACGGGCGGCAGAGATGAGGACGCTGAGGATGATAGCAGGAAGGACTATTCGAGATAGGGTGAGGAACACGGCTATCCGCGAGATCTGCAAGGTGGAGGATGTGGTGAGATGGGGCAGACAACGCAGAAGATACTGGAAGTCGCACGTGCAGAGTATGGATCCCACCAGAATCCCACACGCTGTGGCGCATCAGATTCCTGCCGGCTGCCGTCCCCCCGGAAGAGATGGAGAGATAGTTGGGAGTCAACCTCCCAAGAGAGGCCAGCCTGATTTCAGGAACAGACCAAAGGTCTATAAGGAGAAGAAGAAGAAGAAGAAATGAAATAATAATGGTTCAGTCAAACGAGTAGGACTTTTGAAATGACAAAGGAACGGGTGCCTATTTTTTAGAACGATCCAAAGCAAGCCATAAAACGAAGAAAATGAAAAAAAATCCAAACAAACCATCACGCCGTTTTCCCGCAGGGGTAGGCAGAGAGAATAGACTACCACACTACTCTATCCTGGCAAACCTCTCTAGCTTCCTCCACATTCATATACGCACGTCGATTCCCCCCACTTCTAACATGACCAACCTTTAAAATTTGATTAATTTGGTCATGCCATATTTTCCTCGGTCTGCCTCGACTCCGTACTCCATTTCCATCGTTAACGTATACTTTCTTAACCATTCTTTCTCCATCCATGCGCTCCGCATTTGAAGAGTATCTTGTATTCCTAATGTCGAACCATCTCTCATGCGTTCCTGGTATTATATATTTTTATATTTAACCTGTTCTCAATAGATGTCTTAAACTATTATATAAAAATTGTTTGTAATATCTTTTGAGAAAATAAACTGATTTGATTTGATTCCCACCGGTGTCACCAGAGGCAGATTGGTTCTGTAGGTAAAACAATCCGTGTTGTCGCTGTCGTAGAAATCTATCAGGGACAAAAAGACCAACATCCTCTAGTATAATAATAGAATAATAAGTATTAGAACTCACCTCATCAGATTTCTCGCAAGGTTTCACCTTGCAGACCGCTTTCAACAACTCCTCTTCTCCCTCCTGCTGCTTCTCCAGCACCAGCCACCTCTGCGTACCCTCACCAGCACACGGTTTCACAGAGTTCAGTTCCTGGCAGGCGCCATTGAACAGAACAGCCCTGGAGGCAAAACATTTTCTTTCCTCTTCAGAATAACTTTCTCTATTAAACGGATCCACTTTATCTATACCAGAAGTTTCAGCTTGCTCAAAAAATACAAATGAATCCTCATCATCTCCAGATCTCGCAATATCTCCTTCATCGTTCTGATATCCATCTTCAGAACCACGGCTTTTTAATTTGATTTTATCTTTTTTCAAAATGCTACCGCAACCATTTTGATTCCACATGTTTCTAAAACAGCTGCATTTTGTTTTTTTCTCATCTTCGATGTTTTTTTTACAATCTTCACTGATCCAAGCGCACAAGACTTCACTACACTTTATCAAATCCTCTGTAAATTTTGTGTCTGAAGTGTGTTTGTGGGAGCAGACGGGACTTTTATTTTCCGCGTAGTCTTCCAAATTAAACACACATTCTTTTATGTCGTCTAGATTTTTAAAAACCTCTTCTTTTTTAGATTCGCTGCCTTCGCTATCATCGAATATTTCATCAGACAAATATTTGAAGGTGTGATGTGCTCTGTCGCCGTTTTGTTTGTTCCTGGTATCTGTAGAGGATGTCGGATTACCCGCAAACATCCGTAGCTCGAAAACCACAAGAAATATTAATAACAAACAGCTTCTGGCCGCCATTTTGCGATGTTGTTTATAATTTTCACTTTGATAACAAATTGAATCTTAAATTCAAGTGTCGATCATCACAAATGCTAGCTGAAATAACAAACCAAATTTCAAGCACCAATCACTATTGATTCTTTAGAGTGTTTTGATATTTAAACTTCGAACTTTTATACTCCTGAATAATATTTACCCATTAGACACATTTTTTTGTTTTTCCACAATGCAAAAGTGTTAAGTTTAAATTAATATTAATTATCTGAACCCCATTTAAAAAGACAACGATATTAAATGGTGCACTTAAAGTTGTCATCGCAAACAAAAGCCTATCCAAAAAAGCTAAGATGGCAGTGCACAATGGTGTTCTTGTGCCGACCCTTATGTATGGAAGCGAAGCATGCAACTGGCAAAAGAAGGATGAAAGTAGAATAAATGCAGTAGAAATGAGATCTCTTAGACGAATGAGTGATACTCTGTGTATGATAGAGTATCGAATGAAAATATAAGAAGTGAATGCGGTGCGAATGATTGTGTTATGAACAAAATAATGAAAGGATCATTAAGATAGTTTGGACATATGGAAAGAATGAATGAAGAAAGAATGGTAAAAAAAATATATGTTAACGATGTAAATTGAACCAGAAATAGACGAAGACCGAGGAAAACGTGGCACGATCAAATAAATTAAATATTGAATGTCGGCCATGTGAGGAGTCAGAGAAATCGACGCGCGTGCATGACACGATCTATGAATGTAGAGGAAGCGAGAGAAATATGTCAGGAAAGAAAAGTGTGTCAGTCAATTCTTTCTGCCTACCCCTTCGGGGAGACGGCGTGATGGTTAGTTAGTTAGTTAGTTAGTTAGATAATCCAATATTTTGATATTTCAAAATTATTAACTGTTTAAAAATAATAAAAAACTTTGTTATAAATATCACAATTGATTATATTTTCTTGCGAAGCTGTTTTGCTAACCGATTTTAGCATCGTCAGGTCGGTCATCACTGTCGCGAGAAAATATAATAAATTCTTATATTTATAAAGAAGTTTGTTTTATTTTTATACAGTTAATAATAATAATGGTCATCGAAAACAAACATGCTAAGATGGCAGCGCACAATGGTGTTCTTGTGCCGACCCTTGTGTATGGAGGTGAAGCAAGGAACTGGCAAAATAGTTTTTACCAGTTTTACCAGTTCGGTGCTTAATTTACGTACATAAGGGTAGGAACAAGAATACAATTATATATTTATAGGGATATTACAGTTATTAGAAGAAATGTTCTTGTGTTGTTATACTGACCCTGATGAATGGAAGCGAAGCATGGAACTGGCAAAATAAGGATGAAAGTAGAATAAATGCAGTAGAAAAGAGATCTCTTAGACGAATGTGTGGATAATCTGTGTACGATAGAGTGTTGAATGAAAATATAAGAAGTGAATGCGGTGGAATGATGGCGTTATGAACAAAATAATGAAAGGATCATTAAGATGGTTTTGACACATGGAAAGAATGAATGAAGAAAGAGTGGTAAAAAAAGTGTATGTTAACGATGTAAATGGAACAAGAAATAAAGGAAGACCGAGTTAAACGTGGCACGATCAAATTAATCAAATATTAAATGTGTGTCACGTGAGGAGCCAGAGAAATCGACACGACGTATGATTGTTGAGAAGCGAGAGTAATATGTCAAGAAAGAAAAGTGTGGCAGTCCATTCATTCTGCCTACCCCTTCTGGGAGACGGCGTGATGGTTAGTTAGTTAGTTAGTTAGAAGAAATGTGTACTAGCTAGACGGCTTCGGTAAAGGAAGTTTCATTTTGCGAATTTGATATGCATTTTTACCGTTATTCAAGAGAAAATATATAATTAGAGCCAATCTTAATATGCTATCACTCATGCAGCATCCACGTTCATAAAATGACACATAAAAACAATCATTTTGAAGATAAATAATTTGTTGATGAATTCAAACCCGTGTCAGATATTGACACATCCATAATATTAGTTAAATATATCACAATATATGCGATGTCACCACCCAAACTACTCACACGCAATACTAATTTGAACTGGATTTTAAAAAACTTGGAATGCGACACGGTTGTCAGTTGTTTTTACATCCGCAAATGGCGTCCATTCCCGCCGTTGACCCTGCTGTCACTGGCGAGCCGCTCATAGGCTGTTGCTAATCACTGCAATAACCAATAGCGCGGGAGTGGAATTACACTTCTGTGTGCCTGAGAATGACTTAAGAAACTTCTTCTTAGTGTTAATTACAAAGCCTACACTAAGAAGAAGTTCCTTAATATTATGAAATGCTTCCTAAACCTCGTCCTTTGTCCTACATGCCAAAAACTGTAGGTACTCCACATTTTTTTCCCATCCCGCATTTGTCTCCTCTGCCTCTCCTGTTCTTCCCGCTGTATATTCCTGTGGTGTATCATTATTTTTTTTTTAATTAAAAAAAAATAATTATGCATACAACAGGTCGTTTGACCCAATTACTGTATACATTTTTTTAGCTATTATATTGATTCTCGTAACATGTGATAGGTAGCCAATCTATAGCCATTTTATTGTCACGTGAATTCTACACCAGACCAAAGACAGTGTGACAATCACACTGCCATCGCCGGGAATCGAACCCGCAACCTTATTTTATATAATGTTCCTAAAATGTTCATGTATTATATATTATGTTTATTTATTCAATAAAGTACAGCGGAGCATAGAAGTAGGATGGAGTAGATTAAATGTGGTCTGGCACCCCCTTATTTAAATGTAAGTCCCGGATGGACCGGGGACAGGCCCAGGGAGTGTACGAGCGAGGCTGATAAAAGGGCGCCGCTACGCCCTATAACAGCCTCGGGTATGTGGCGGGAACTTCTATGTTCCTTTTAAAAAAAAAGTGTAGGCTTTGTGGCATGATTTTCAAAAGGCATTGGACTTCTGGTGGTTGGCGGGTCAACACAATGAAAGGGAGTCTGGATGTATCCATTATTTTCACGTGTGCTTACCAATATCTTAAACGACATCTTAACGACTCTTTCATTATTTTGTTCATAAAAAGTAGATGACTGGAAACTGGAAAGACCTGGAGAGTGGAGAAGGATGACCAGGAATAAGAGCCAGTACTGAAGGCCAAATTTACACCAGGATATAGCGCCGAAGAAAATTTTTTAAAAATATGTTGTTGTGAGATGAAGTCCTATGATCAATTACTGGAAAAACATATATCGTTCAGTGGAGTAGATCCAGAAGAAGATACTGGAGGGACCATGTAGCCCGAATGGATGGTGACAGACTTGCATATACAGCCGCTTATGAAATCCCCTCCGGACACCGCCCACCTAAAATATGGAAGGACAGCTGATTTGATGTGATGACATGATTTCTGTGTCATAGATCATCAGATGAACAGATCAAAAGAAGAACAAGAAGAAGAGAAAAATTATGAGAATGACAAATATTTGCGAACTGAACTTAATTGACAGATGTGTAGTCTTATGAGCATTTCCCTTACGGTGCTAAAATAAAAACACGCGTTCCTGTGTTCGGTAGTCAGTACCCGATAGCGTAGATCCACTCTGGTTGCAAGCCCGAGAGCTACTGCCGGCGGCAGTGAGAACATTGAGCTCCTCGCGCTTCCACAGTGAAGTATGCAAGAGTGAGATGCAAATATAGTGTCGCGCTCTCAGCGCCATGAATTTTGTTTCCGATGTTCACAAAATACTTCCGATGTACCCGATAAATTTTGATTATTATTAATATTATTTTTTTAATCAATGCGTAAATATATTTTGGAGGAATGCCTAAAATCTTAACCTTGTATTAATTATAATTATAGAGATATTGATGGTTATTAGAAGCAACGTGTAGAAGATACCCATCACAGGGAAGGGACGGTTAAAAAATTGGCCAGCAGATTTGAAAGCTTGAAGCAGCCAGAGCCCTCTGTTGTAAAACAGACAGAATTATCCGAAACACCTTATACTATTTTTCTGGACTCAAGTATTGAAGCGTAATATCGCCCTCAGCAACCGGTATCGGAGCCAACTAGGCACAGAAGAGGCTAAAGTTATAAATAGATTTCGATTATTTAAGAATACACCAACTAAGTAAAGGATGCTTGCTTAAACATACATTGCGGTGATGTGTAACTAGTACCCATAACTCTAAAATCGATGCTAACTAACTAACTAACTAACCATCACGCCGTCTCCCCGAAGGGGTAGGCAGAAAGAATGGACTGCCACACTTTTCTTTCCTGACATATTTATCTCGCTTCCTCAACATTCATACATCGTGTCATGCACGCGCGTCGATTTCTCTGACTCCTCACATGGCCGACATTCAATATTTGATTTATTTGGTCATGCCACGTTTTCCTCGGTCTTCCTCTATTTCTGGTTCCATTTACATCATTAACATATAATTTTTTTACCATTCTTTCTTCATTCATTCTTTCAATATGTCCAAACCATCTTAATGATCATTATTTTGTTCATGACACCATCATTCGCACCGCATTCACTTCTTATATTTTCATTCGGCACTCTTTCATACACAGAGTATCCACACATTCTTCTAAGAGATCTCATTTCAACTGCATTTACAAATCGATGCAAATATTACAAATTCCATTGCAACTTTTTTTGTGTGTACAACATAGAACACTGGTTTCCAATCTTTTCTGAACCACCGCCCCTTCACAAAAAAAAATAAATGCTCAACGCCCCCCCCCCACCCTTAAGGTTGTCCCAAACACATAGAATAACATTGTTAAATTAAAAAAATATTATTGAATCTATTGTATTATGGTATATATTTTTAATTTATCAGTAATATTTTATTCACGAAAACAGAAATTTCCAAGTATTTGATTATTATTTTCTGAAATACTCGTACTGGTATATCACGGCCACCCCCCATCACTTCTTCTTCTTTTAATAGATCTGACGATCTGTGACACGGAAATCATATCTCGTCGGATGATGAGATCCAGCTGTCCCTCCATCTCTTAGGCGGTCTTCCAGGTGGGCGGTGTCCGGAGGGGATTTCACCATCCATTCGGGCTACATGGTCCCTCCAGTATCTTCTTCTGGATCTACTCCACTGAACGATATCCTCTATTTCGCAGGTTTTTCTTATGTCTACGTTGCGGACACGATCTCGGAGATTTGTCCAGTAATTGATCTTGGGACCTTCATCTCCGATGTTTTTAGTAGTCCCTTGGTTCGCACAGTGTCAGCCCGCGTCTCTACAGCGTACATCATGATAGGTCGCACGTATGTTTTGTAGATTCTGATCTTGCTGTCGATACGCATGTGCTTGTTCTTCCACTGCTTTAATTTATCTCTTAAAATATAAAAATTCATATCATCCAATTGAATGTAGATCTAAATGTAATGGAATCTTTCAGTTTAATTTTCATCCACTCCCCGAACTACCGAAATATGGGAATCATGCACACGTGATAAAAATGATGGCAATACAGACGATAACAACAATTAACCAATATTAAAGTTTAATTTGCTTTATTAGTACGTGATTAGCGTGTATATTTGTATTTTTTACCTGTCCACGCCCTCACTGTGCCATCTCAACGCCCCCTAATTTTCTCTGGGTCTTGGCTGCCCCGCTCAAGTCTCAAACGCCCACAAGGGGGCGTTATCGCCCACTTTGAAAACCTAGGACATAGAAGGTTACCCGCCGCTTAACCGAAGCTGTTATAGGACGCGGCGGCGCCCCTTCGTCAGCTTCGCTCAAACAATCCCTAGGCCCGCCCTCCATCCACGCGGGACTCACATTAGCTGGAGAATGCACCATTCCAGAAAAAAAAGCAAAAGGCAAAAGGGCATCTAGCCACATTTAATCCAGTTTAATTTCAATCCACTTCTATGTCCCAATCTCACAAAACAAAGCAAAATATGGTGCATGATTTTATGGGCTATTATAAAATTGTGACAGAGTGTGGGATGGGAGAGAAAACTTGGAATGATGAAAGAAATAAAGAAATCTTAAGTAAATAAAGAAAACAGTCATGGAAACTAAGGACAGGAACACAGGGAACCTAACATTTTAATGTGTATAAAATAAAAATAAATTTGATCCAAGAGGCAAGGTCAAGGTCCTGAGCAGGTGCCTTCCTCCTTCGATTCTTTGAAGAACCATCTCATTCGTGATGTGGTCTCTCCACGAAATTCCTAATAGTCTTCTATAGGACCACATCTCAAAAACCTCTAGTCTCGCTTATCTCTTTCGGATAGGCACCATGTCTCGCAGCCGTACATCAAGATACTCCATACATAGGTCTTGATGAGGAGTATTCTCAGTTTTAGGTCTATATTATTTGATTATATTATTTTCGACCTTTTATTAAACGCAAGCCTAGCCGGATATATACGGCTGTCGACCTCGCTCTTAGACCGACCGTCTCATGTTAATTTGCTCCCGAGTTAGACAAACTCCTTGGTGTTCTTTAGTGGAATTCCTGACATCACTACTCTCATCTGATGTTGCGTTCGGCCTACAGTCAGCAGCTTTGTTTTGTCTTTATTTATCTTCATGTTGTAGCTATCTTAGCCATTTTATTGTCACGTGAATTCTACACCAGACCAAAGACAGTGTGACAATCAAACTTTCATTTCCGGGAATCGAACCCAGGACCTTCGGTATGGCAGTCAGAGGTCTTGCCACTCTGTCACGAAGGTCGTCATTTTAACTATTCCTCCGTTATACATTTACGCATCTATTTAAACGATTAATTATTACATAATAAATACTTTCCTTAGACCACATCGAAGGTCTCGGGTTCGATTCCCGGCGAATTTAAAAAATCACACTGTCTTTAAGTCTGGTCAACAATAAAATGGCGATAGACATAAAATAGCTATCTATCTAATTTCATGAGAATCAATATAACAGCTATAATTAATACGATTAAAACGTCTGTTTTACACAAGTTTTATCATAGTTTATGTGAATGACGTGTTTCGCCTGTCTAAGGCATTATTAAATGTCACATTAATGGTGTCCTTAGGCCGACCCTTATGTATGGAAGTGAAGCATGGAACTGGCAAAATAAGGATGAAAGTATAGTAAATATAGTAGAAATGAGATCTCTAAGACGAATGTGTGTAAAGCTGTTTATGATAGAGTGTCAAATGCAAGTATAAGAAGTGAATGCGGTGCGAATGAAAGTGTTATGAAAAAAAAAATTAAAGGGTCGTTAAGATGGTTTGGACACATGGAAAGAATGAGCGAAGACAGAATGGTGAAGAAGGTATATGTAAACGACGTAAACGGAGCTAAAAATAGAGAAAGGTCGAGGAAAACGTGGCACGATCAAATCAATCAAATATTGAATGTCGGTCACGTGAGTAGTCGGAGAAATTGACGTGCGTGCATGACAAGATGCATGACAAAAGAACAGTGTGGCGGTCCATGTGATAGTTAGTTAGTTAGTTACATTTGATAATGCCTTAAGAGCATGCAGAACCAACCTGCCTCTGGTGATGCCGGTGGGGAGAGCAAACGAACTGCTGAGCATGATCGCTTCGGAGATCGATGTCTTTCATATTCGTGAAAGTAAGTTCAGAAGACAAATACTCTTGACTTTGGAGAGTATCTTGTATTCCTAATGTCGAACCATCTCTCATGCGTTCCTGGTATTATATGTTTATTATATTTTATCTGTTCTCAATAGATGGCTTCAACTATAATAATTGTTTGTAAAATCTTTTGAGAAAATAAACTGATTTGATTTGATTTGAAAGACAGGCAAAACATGTCATTCACATAAACTAAAGGGTCTTCCTATCTTTAAATTTAAATAAACTAAAGTGTGTGCGAAATATCACCGTATTTATTCTGCTCTCATCTTTCTTCCGACAGTTCCATACTTCGCTTCCATACTTAGGCTTGGGACCAGAATTTCATTTAAATTTAATACTTCTCTTAAATACTCAATGTGTTCAATACAATATAATGAAACAACAAGTTAATTATTATTATAAAGATATATTTTTATTAAAATGTATACAAAACAACATTGAAGGACATGTTCGTCATATTTTGCAAAGAATATTTCTGATAAATAAAAGGTTCGAGCCTCCGATAATTGTTTCATCAAAATCCGCTAGATGGCATTATTTTATTTATAACATATTTGAATTCGTGGTTTTTATTTCGTCCAAGAAGAAATCTATTGGAATCACACACGAATCTAATTGGATTTATAACGTATAAAATAAAATTAATACATTCTAACCATAATGACAATGTTAACAATTTCACGACATTTCTAAAAAAAATTAACAAACCATCACGCTGTCTCCCCGAAGGGCAGAAAGGCAGAAAGAATGGACTGCCACACTTTTCTTTACTGACATATTTCTCTCGCTTCCTCAACATTCATACATCGTGTCATACACGCGCGTCGATTTCTCTGACTCCTCACATGGCCGACATTCAATATATGATTTATTTGATCGTGCCACGTTTTCCTCGGTCTTCCTCTATTTCTGGTTCATTCATTCTATTCATATGTCCAAACCATCTTAATGATCCTTTCATTATTTTGTTCATAACACCATTATTCGCACCGCATTCACTCCTTATATTTTAATTCCACACTCTATCATACACAGAGTATCCACACATTCGTCCAAGAGATCTCATATCTAGTGCATTTATTCTACTTTCATCCTTCTTTTGCCAGTTCCATGCTTCGCTTCCATACACAAGGGTTCGTAGAAGAACACCATTGTGCACTGCCATTCTAGCTTTTTGGATAGGTTTTTGTTTGCGATGACAAGTGCACCATACACTTTGTCGCCTGCCCTAACCCTTCTTTCAATATCCCTCTCCACTGTAAACATAGGTACTACCTAAATACACGAACTCAACTCTTTCTCTCTGGTTTCAATCCTGGGATTGGTTTGCAGCAATTTCCTCTATTCTTCTCTTCCATTCTTCCCCGTCTTGTGCGGCTCTTTTGAAATGTGCATATGATGAGCAGCGCACGTCCACCAACAGGTCCTCCAGGTACTCTCGGCGTGGGCGTCTCCTAGAGTTTGTCCCCTCGGTCATACCCTCCATTATGGCATGCAAGAGACCTTCTTGACGTATTACATGGCCGATCCATCTTGCACGCCTTTCGGACAAGGTCCTGAGCAGGTGCCTTCCTCCTTCGATTCCTTGAAGAACTTCCTCATTCGTGATGTGGTCTCTCCAGGAAATTCCTAATAGTCTTCCATAGGACCACATCTCAAAAGCCTCTAGTCTCCGCTTATCCTTTTCGGATAGGCATCATGTCTCAACTACTCATCTACTTGCTCCAAATTTTCACCATTCACGCTAATGTTGCAGACTGTCATGATTTCTTCCTTTATAATTGTTATAAATAATATTTTGCAAAAGCTATAAGCTGGGGCTATATAAATAAAAGGTTTGAGTCTCGGATTTAACAAAAGTTTGGACTTAAATCCGCTAGATGTCATTCCGCCATTGATCATAATAATATTATTGATGAAAACCATTATTCCAGACGACAATATTATACAGCTTCTGTTACAATTCGAATTTTTGTTGGTCTTTTATGTTCAATCGTGATAATTGTGTGTTTGGTCATAATGTCATAATCTGCATATGATAATTGTATGTTTCTGTATCGATATTTATGTGATTTAATTCAGTTGAATGTGTATTTAAGAGCTTTTAGAAAAAAAATCTTATAGTCTACCGACACAGTCGCGTGAGTAATTTTTCAAATTTAATTGTGATAAAAAACACATTTTGTGCTATCCTGTCGTCGTGCATACAGTCGTCTGCCACGGTAAACCTAGTATTCCTTGTGAAGATGACCTAAATTTCGACAGTTTTAACATATTATTAGTTAAAAACATACTTCATGCTTCACGGCTGTCAAAACTGAGTGCTAAAATTTTTGGAATTATTTTTAAATTGTCTCGAGAATGAATTCAAATTTTAACAAATAATTAAAAAAAGTAGGGGAGCACGGGTAGGAGTGAACCACTTTTTTTTTAAAACCGTTGTTCTGGGGAAAGGAAACAAGATAAACCAGCAGAGTAATAAAACAAATTTGATAATATGTTTAAGTTCTTTATAATTTGAGTAAATACAGCAAGACACCTTCTGGCTCACTTCTACCCGTGTACGGGTAGGATTGAACCAAGTAGTGGCTTGAGTTGAACCATTTACATGATGGTGGTATTGTTAAAACAAAACCAGCTAAAAGTATAACAATGTTAATATTTATTTCACTCAAGGTAATATAAAAATAATGTAATCAAAGTAAAAATGAAGAGAAATAAGTATTAAAATATTATAACAAATTCATTAATTAAGGTAATAAAAAAAGACAAAAAATCAACGAACGTTAATACAATCAAATTGAACCGGAAATTTGTAATGGCAGTGTTGTCTTTTTGTTGTGCCTGAATACCTTGGCTGGGGAAGTGTCAATCTAACTTCATTTAGAGCTACCGTAGAAATATCAGGAATGTCTGGCATCATAAAAAATACCCTTTTTACGCAGAAAATTAATGGTAATCTCTTCTCTTACATTATCAAAACTTAATACCTTCCCAACATAGTATACGAGTATATCAGACTTTTTGGCAATAGTAAATTTAACTAAGACAAAGCTCCCTTCACCAGGATCTCCATTAAAATCATTATGTAAATCGTCCTCTTGAATAATTAAGTCTTCAAATTCACAATCTGAATCCTGTAATACTGGTTCTTCTTCTGATTCATCTTCGCTGATCATCAAGTCTTGATGAATATTTCTAGGTTTTTTAGCCAGCTTTTCATTACATGACCTAATAATAATTTCCTCCTTTTCAGGAGTATCCGTAGCAATCATTGATCGACCTTTTTTCCTTCCCTTTCTTATGTCACTCATTTTTCTTGCCTTTGAAATTCTGAGGGCTAACAAATATACCAGATGATGACGGCTGATCAGCTATGATAACAATGTCGTTTTGTCCGACAGCTTGAGAAGACGAAATGATGTGATGAGTTGCGGAAGAGTTGGACTCTTCTATATGCATAGCTCTGTCTGTAACAGTGCACAAGAAATCTACTTCTGTAAACTCTTTCCTGCCTTTATTAAATTCAGTGCATTTTTCATTTCAGTTTCGGTAGTCCTTGCATTTTCTGTATTTCTTTTATGTATTCGAGGCATTGTTGTTACCTGCACACAAAGGAGAAATAATAAAATAAATATTTTAGATTAAAGTGACAGCGGGGTGGGAATGAACCATGGTTCAATCCTCCCCAATCGAAGTTGGTTCAGTCCTCCCCAAGCACCCAAAGCAGTTAAATAATTTCCAAAAAAATATATATGTGTAATATGCACCACAAACACATAGGTACAATATAATTTAGTACTTACTTTTGAGTCACTTTCCGTTGTTTAGAACTAAACAGTAAGGTGTCAAACCCTTCATAAAAAGTTCGTAAATTTTACTTTAGCGTCGAAAAGCGCGAGTGATACTGTCAGCACGGTTGCGTCGTTGTGAATTTAACCACTTGTATATACTGTTATTGTGCTGTTGACATTTCATCTTCCTCTTCTACTTTCTTTATGTTTATTTTATTTCATTTGCTTTATTTATTTACGTACGCCGTAGAAATGAGATCACTAAGAAGAATGTGCGGGAAAACGTTGTATGATAGAACACCGAACATTGAAATAAGAAAGAAATGTAAGGCAGATGACTGCATTATGGATAAAATTAAAAAAGGATTCCTGAGATGGTTTGGACATATGGAACGAATGGATGAGAGTAAAATGGTAAAAAAGTTATACACAAGCAGCGTGAATGACCAAATTTATCAATTACTAAAAGGCGGCCACATTCGAAGTCGGAATAATCGACGCGCGTGCATGGTACGATGTATGAATGTAGAGGAAGCCTGAGAGGTATGCCAGGACAGAGCATTGTGGCGATCCATCCTCTCTGCCTATCTCTACGGGGAAATGGCGTGATGGTTAGTTAGTTAGTTAGTTAGTTTTTTTATTTAATTCTTAATTCCTCTTCTTCTTCCGTTTATTATACGAGTATATTTAATTACTGTTAAAATTATTAATTATTTAATTAATACCAGGTCTTCAACGAGCTCCGCCGTTAAGAGGGCTGAAGCCAAAATGCCTCACCGTTCAAAGAACTCCTCAAAAAGAGGTAAAAGGTCGAAAAAGGCGAAAAAACCGCTAAATAAGGAGCCAGCCCCTGAAGATGTACAAGCCCTTGTTGTCAGTGATATTCCTTGTTCTGTGAGTGACATTCATTCGGTCGTGGAGGATGCCCTCGACCTTATCACCACCGTCACTTCTGTAGAACCCAACAATCTTAACATGGAACAGAAGGGACGAGTGGCTGAGGCCCAAGAGTGTGTGCGCGATGGAATACAGTGCCTCATTGAGGAAATCATTCAGCGGGACACCGTCATCAGCGGGCTCCAAGCTCGCTCCAAGTCTACTGTCGGCCTCAGCAACGTCAAAATAGCCGAGGTTGTCCGTGCTGCAGTAAGGGAGAGCGTCCTTGAAGCATTCGGGCAGCAGGACAGCGACCCAGCCCTAAGCTGTAAGGACGTAACGTCGGAGTAGCATCTACACTACTTCGTCCTCGGTGTCCTCCTCTCTAAGAAGAAAAATATTGAAGAAATGAAGAGTAGCGCGTGTCAAGCCAGACCGGAGGGTGCTACCTCCGAGAACACAGGAGGGCCCTCATGGAGGCGGTGAATCCAAAGAAGGACGGCTTCCAGCCCTTCCATACGAGAAATGTGAAGGGGCCGGCCTCCTAGTGGAGAAGGCTTCCAGGAAGGGGGGCTCAAAAATTAAGCGTTCTAAGAGATTGACTAAGAGAGAGTGGAACAACAACAACAACAACGACAAGGACAACGACGAAAACGACGACGACGACAACGACAACGAGAAGGACAACGACGACGACGACGACAACGACAACGACAAGGACAACGTCGACGACGACAACAACGACGCCGACGACAACGACAACGACAAGGACAACGACGACGACGACGAACACGACAACGACAACGACAACAACGACGACGAAGACGACGACGACAACAACAACAACAACAACACCAACAAACCATCACACCGTTTCCCAGTAGGGCACACCTCTCTAGCTTCCTCCACATTCATACAGCGAGTCAGTCATACACGCACGTTGATTCTTCCGACTTATAACATGATCAACCTTTAAAATTTGATTAATTTGGTCTTGCCATGTTTTCCTCGGTCTGCCACGACTCCTTACTCCATTTACATCATTAACGTATACTTTTTAACCATTCTTTCTCTATCCATGGGCTCCTTTCATAATTTTGTTCATAATACCTTCTTTCGCTATACATTCCTTTCTTATATCAGCATTTGAGATTCTGTCGTATATCGATCTAACACACATACGTCTTAGGAACCTCATCTCTACCGCGTTTATTCTGCTCTCATTCTTCTTCTGCTAATTCCATGGTTTGCTTCCATACATTAGGGTTTGGACCAGAATTCCATTGTGAAGGCCGTTTTAGCTTTCATTTGTTACCCGCACCATTCACTTTGTTACCCGCACCAACCCTTCTTTTGACGTCACTATCCGTTCGGCCATCCGCTGTGAACATGCTCCCTAAATACACAAATTCACACACCTGCTCCAAGTTCTCTTCGTTCACACTTATTTTACAAACTACTCAAACTGCCCTAAATTTTTGTTTATGATGTCCCGTCTGCCCTCAAGAACGAGGCCCTAGTTTAAATACTGTTATTTTATTTGTGTGTCGTGTTTTGACCCTATTACTTCTGTTTTATTTTGTGTTCTGTTCTGTGTCACGTTGTGTCATTCTGTGCTCATGGACAATTCTACCTCTGGCTCATGTTTACTGGTACCTTCACTAATATCATCATCATCAGCCGTCTGTCATCCATTGCTGAATGTATGCCTCTCCCAAAGCACGCCATCGCCCCCTATCCATTGCCGCTCCCATCCATCCATGTCCAGAAATCCTCTTCAGATCGTCGGTCCAGCGGGCAGGGGGACGTCCAACTCTACGGAATCCTGTACGTGTTCTCCATTCCAGAACCCGTATTCCCCATCGGCTGTCGGTTCTCCGATAGATATGGCCAGCCCACTGCCACTTCAGCCCGCCTATCCGTAGAGCCACCTCAGTCACCTTGGTTTGTTGTCGAATAAATTCGTTTCTAAATCTGTCCCTCAAGGTTATTCCAGGCATGGATCTTTCTATGTCGCGCTGGGCGACCTTGAATCTGTAGACTAGACCTTTTGTCAATGTCCACGTCTCGGCTCCGTACGCCATGATATGAAAGGCGTTTTCTCCGAGGAGACCGCGTTCAGCAGACTAATTGTTCTTCCCACCGGTGTCACCAGAGGCATGCGTTGTTACGTTCAATACAGCTACAACTAAAGAGATCCACTTCAGATGCCATACTATTGAAAAGTACAATAGTTTTTAATATAGGAGAGTTTTGTAGTGCTTTCGTGTGGTAATTTGGAGCATAAACTCATACTGATTATCCTATTGTAGTTTTAATTATGAAATGATTAATTAATAAAAATGTATATAAAAATATACAATGTTATATTATTTTAACAAACTAACTAACTAACTAACCATCACGCCGTCTAACAGAAGGGGTAGGCAGAAAGAATGGACTGCCACACTTTTCTTTCCTGACATCTTTCTCAACATTCATACATCGTGTCATGCACGCGCGTCGATTTCTCGGACTCCTCACGTGGCCGACATTAAATATTTGATTAATTTGATTCCTCTATTTCTGATTCCATTAACATCGTCAACGTATAATTTTTTTATCATTCTTTCTTCATTCATTCTTTCCATACGTCCAAACCATCTTAATGATCCTTTCATTATTTTGTTCATGATACCATCATTCGCACCGCATTCACTTCTTATATTTTCATTCGACACTCTATAATCATTCACAGAGTATCGACACATTCGTCTTAGGGATTTTATTTCTACTGCATTTATTATACTTCCATCCTTCTTTTTTCCAGTTCCATGCTTCACTTCCATACATAAGGGTCGGTAGAAGAACACCATTTTATTTTATATATATATTTTTAATTAACATTGACAATAAAATTGAAATAGAACAAATTATTTCATAACAACAATAATGGTAATAATAACAATAATAAAAATCATACCTATAACAATATAAAATCACATTTTATTATATATATTTTAAACATAAATATATCATTTAACAAGTGGTGGTTGTAAAATCCAACGTTCCGCCTTGGAAAAATACCACCATTTCAATTATTTTGAATAAACACACACCTAACATACAATTGGTTATATAATTTTTTAAAATTATTAAAGCGAACAAGCAGAATTGAGAAACGTATTAGCACTTGTTTCTCCGAAGAGGCAGACATAGAGGAAGTATCACCACACTGCTCTATACTGCCTTTTAGTATTTTGTAAATTTGGTAGTATGTTTACAAGAGATGGGCGAGTGGAGAGGGATATTGAAAGAAGGGTTGGGGCAGCCAACAGAGTGAATGGTGCACTTAAAGTTGTCATCACAAACTAAAACCTATCCAAGAAAGCTAGTGTGGCAGTGCACAATGGTGTTCTTCTACCGACCCTTATATATGGATGCGAAGCATGGAACTGGCAAAAGAAGGATGAAAGTAGAATAAATGCAGTAGAAATGAGATCTCTTAGACGAATGTGTAGATACTCTGTGTATGGAGTGTCGAATGAAAATATAAGAAGTGAATGCGGGGCGAATGATGGTGATAACACCATAAGAACAAAATAATGAAAGGATCATTAAGATGGTTTGGACATATGGAAATAATGAATGAAGAAAGATTGGTAAAAAAATTATATGTCAATGATGTAAATGGAACCAGAAATAGAGGAAGACCGAGGAAAACGTGGCACGATCAAATAAATCAAATATGGAATTTCGGCCATGTGAGGAGTCAGAGAAATCGATGCGCGTGCATGACACGATGTACGAATGTTGAGGAAGCGAGAGAAATATGTCAGGAAAGAAAAGTGTGGCAGTCCATTCTTTCTGCCTACCCCTCCGGGGAGACGGCGTGATGGTTAGTTAGTTAGTCAATTTGGTCATGCCATGTTTTCCTCGGCTGTCCTCGGTTACCTATTCCATTCACACTTCTTATATAAAACTTTTTAACCATTCTTGCCTCGTTCATTCATTTCATATCTCTATACCATATAAAAGTTTTTTGTATACTTTTAATTCTGATGCAATTATCTGCCTTACATTTCTTCCATATATTCGTATTTCAATACTTTATCATTGTTTTAGCGCACATTATTCTAAGTGATCTAATTTACAATCATAGTTGTTATTTTAAAATTATCATTGGTCATTTTCTTCCACATTCTTCTCAGTGATCTTATTTATCCAACTTTCATCTTTCTTTTGCTAACTCCAGCTATAATTCCATGCACAAGGATTGGCACTAGAACTTTTTAATAAATTAATTAAATTAACTACGTTATTTATAATTAATACGAATGAAAACGTTTGTTTAAACGAGTTATATTTTATTTTATGGGAATGACATGTTTCGCCTTGCTAAGACATTATAATGTCATTACAATAAATTATAATAAAACTTGTTTAAAACAAACATTTTTATTTGTATTAATTATTTAATATGGAGTTCTGCACAACATTGCCTTGAAATTATTTACCAGGCCGTAAGCACCACAAACAAAATTTCCAACATGGAGATTTATGGGGCCGAACGTACCGCCTTATCAGTAATGGAATCCATGATCAACTATGTGTCTCGTGCCGTAATCTCATTTTATTTCGATTATAAATGTGAAATTAATGGAAAATACAACCACGATTGTATTATTACACCTTAAATACATGTTACAAACATTTTAATATAATACATTTGTTAATTTTATCTCAATAGAGACGAAGATGCAAACTGGAAACTGAATATGGTGATCTAGGTGTTTACAGGACTTATGACCTATCATTGGTTGGGTTAAGCGCACGCTTTATGTAATTAAAACATTCCCCATTCCACCTTTCTTATGACCACCATGTCTGACACATTTTTGGAAGTTGTATAGGATAGGAAGAGTATGTTAATATCCAACACCACAATTCACATGTTAGTTTCAATTTACAGACCAGCGCCATCTATGATGAGTAGATTTAAGCATTAAGAAGAAGATCTTTATAACGCAATGTGAAAGGCTACTGCCATTAACGCACTGCTAGATAACGCCTGGAAATGTCACTCCAATTTACTCGTATATGCTTCCTTGGACCAATTTTTGTTTTATACAACATTTTGAATGTATTCGTATAAAATCCAGTATTTGTATACATTCAAAATGTTGTATAATACATTTGTGTTTAATAATACATTAATTATCAAATAATAAAAATTGTTCTAAAAAAGTCGCGATATTTTTAATTTTTTTTTTAAAAATTTAACAGCTGCCAGATCAGATCGGCCCCACATTACGTCCCGGTGAACAGCGAATTTAAGACGGCATTGTGTAAAACCATTACCTTCTTTGAAAAAGTTATGTAGCATTTTCAACAATGAGCAATAAAATGCAAGCGTAGGCGTATTTTATATTAATTTCCCATTTACTATTGAAATAAAATGGCATTTTGAATGTGTCCAAATACTTTTAGACGAATATTGGATTTTACCTATTGCAGGTTATCATTTTAAGGATTAATTGTATCTCAATAGAGACGAAGATGCAAATTGGAAACAGAATATGGTGGTCGAGGCGTTTACAAGATTTATGACCTGTCATTGGCTGGGTTAAGCGCACGCTTTATGTAATACAACATTCCCCATTCCGCCCTTCCTTCTTGGTACAATGGTGGACTACACTTCACATTTTTTAGTTCAATCTACACTAGCGCTATCTATTGAGATTGGATGTAAGCATTAACAGAAGATCTTTATTAACGCAATGTGAAAGGCTACCGCCATTAACAAGTCAATAAAATGAGATCACGGCATTTAAATTCAAGGATTATTATACCTACGTACGGCCCTATAAATCTCCATGTTGAAAATATTGCTTATGGTGCTTACGGCCTGGTAAATACTTCCTACTTTGTCTCTATACTACTGTTCAAGAAACAATAAATACATTATTTATGATCTGTGACAATGCCGTCTCGAATCTATATATGTTATCAAGCCGCAATGTTAAGTTTATAACTCTGGGTCCATCGATCTGACAGCTGTCAAATGTCAGATAATTTTGGTAAAAATATCGCGAATTTTTCGAAACAACTAATAAACATAAACATTTTTAACGATATTATTGCATTAGGCATTATTATTAGGAATTTTGAGCTTTCTGTGCTACAAAATTTGAAGTTAATATATTATGAATTTTGAGGTTATATCGAAAGATTATTTTCAACATTTTACATACCAAAGTTGTACACAAACTATATTACACAATTCAATGTTTGTTCAATATATTACTAGTACTTTTATTAAGTAAACACATTGAAGGAAATGCATATAGATATTTTACAAATGGCCCGGCACGAGGAGAAAGTAAAATTGACAAACCTGCACTTCGGAAACACAAATGTTGAAATATTTGTAACACGTATATAAGGAATAATAATACGATCCTAGTCGTATTTCACATATATACTAACTAACTAACTTACCATCACGCCGTCTCCCCGGAAAGGTAGGCAGAAAGAATGGAACGCCACACTGTTCTGTCCTGACATACGTCTCTCGCTTCCTCTACATTCATACATCTTGTCATGCACGCACGTCGATTTTTCCGACTCGTCACGTGACCGACATTCAATATTTGATTGATTTGATCGTGCCACGTTTTCCTCGGCCTTCCTCTATTTCTAGTTCCGTTCACGCCGTTTACATATACCTTCTTTACCATTCTGTCTTCACTCATTCTTTCCATGTGTCCAAACCATCTTAATGACCCTTTCCTTATTTTGTTCATAACACTTTCATTCGCACCACATTCACTTCTTATACTTGCATTTGTCACTCTATCATATACAGATTTGCTACACATTCGTCTAAGAGATCTCATTTCTACTGCATTTATTCTATAACACTTTCATCCTTCTTTTGCCAGTTCCATGCTTCACTTCCATACATAAGGGTTTACATAAGGGGTCACATTTATGATCGAAATAAATCGAAATAAAATAAGAAATGTAAGGCAGATGACTGCATCATGAATAAAATTAAAAAAGGATCCCTGAGATGGTTTGGACATATGGAACGAATGGATGAGAGTAGAATAGTTAAAAAGTTGTACACAAGCAGCGTGAGTGGGAAAAGAAGCCGAGGACGACCGAGGAAAACATGGCCTGACCAAATTAATCAATTATTAAAAGGCGGCCACATTCGAAGTCGGAATAATCTACGTGCGTGTATGGTACGATGTATGAATGTAGAGGAAGTCCGAGAGGTATGCCAGGACAGGCCATTGTGGCGATCCATCCTCTCTGCCTACCCCTCCGGAGAAATGGCGTGATGGTTAGTTAGTTAGTTATAAAATACGAGATCACGGCACGAGACCCATACTAACGACCTACAATAGCTCCATGTTGCAAATATTATCTATGTGATTACGGCCTGGTAAATACTTTCAAGACGGCATTGTCTGTGGTGTTTGATGCGGGCATCTATGGTTTCGTCTCGTTTTACGAGTTCAGCAAATAGACAGGGCCATGTACTTCATGGAGTGCGTGTTGATGCCTTCCATCGGGAAGAGGTATGTGTCGGCCAGACGGGAGTAGGTCACCTCTCCGATCTCCTCGAAGCCGCATTTACTGGCAAGAACCTGCGACTCCACGGCAGTGAACACAGTGGCTGTCAGGCGGAAGCCCATAGCCTTGCACAAAGGTACCCTGGAGGGAGATAAAATATATTAAATCCAAAAACGTTTTCTCAAAAGATATTAGTAAGGCCACTGGTGGCCGCTACGTAGGCGCACTCCCGTAAGGCCACTTTTTTTTACCACTCCTTTTTTTTTAATATTGTTTGTCAGCCAACTCAAATTTAAATAATGTCAAAATATTTATATTGATAGGTAGTTACAAAAAAAAAATCGTTAAAAATTCATTTGTAATGATTGATTCTTCAAATAAAAAATATTTTGGGCTACTTATAGTTTTGCATAGTGTGGTACTTTTTAAAACAATCTCCAGGATGGAGACCAGGTTTTCTGGAACAGGTCTCACAAAACCACACTGTTTCCCGTCTTCCCCCTGGAATCTTTCTGTTACTGCACACAGTACAGTCTTTAGAACCTTTGTTCAGTTTCGCAATGAAGTGGGGCTTGTACTCTAATTGCTCCTCTGCATGACGTTCCTGTCATTTTAGGTTATGTGATTTTGCAAGGATTATTTTATAGTAAAATAAAAACGGAAAACAGTAAAAATATTATTAAACCGTGAAATTAAATGTTTTTTAACGAATAATCACAACAAATACACCGCGCGCAAGTTTCATCATGTCGGCCGCCAGACGACAACTGAGTTGTAGCGTACATATAGCGATGTCGGCTGGCATTCGACAAAGGAGTGGTAAGGGTTAAAAATGATTTCAGTAGGAATTTAAAAATAAATTTTTGTGTGGCTAGCGACATCTATACACTATCTCTGCAAGAAAAATGAACCTTCTGACGTTGGTCGATCTTATTGAAAAAGGGATGTGAAAAAGAGAGATTGATATAAAGGATCAAAAGGATATCACTGAAAGAATTAAATTTCAAGTGATAATAGACAAGAACTGATATAACATACTTTGATTTTTTAATGTTTACTTTCAATGAATATTTTTTTATAAAAATGTAAAAATTATATTTATTTATGCTTGTGATAACCCTAATTGACTGATAGCTTCGGAGATCGACGTCTTTCATATTCGTGAAAGTACGTTCAGAAGACAAATACTCTTGACTTTGGAGAGTATCTTGTATTCCTAATGTCGAACCATCTCTCATGTGTTCCTGGCATTATATATTTATTATGTTTTACCTGTTCTCAATAGATGCCTTCAACTATAATTGTTGTTTGTAATATCTTTTGAGAAAATAAACTGATTTAATTTGATTACAGTTCACTGCATGCTGCGAGCTTCGCGTTGTTTGATCAGACCTCTATAGATGAATTAATGGATAATTGAGTACCTGGCCTTGAGAATCTCGGCGCCGATGTTTTGCCCTCGGTAGTCCCGCGCCACGGCCAGCCCGAAGGCCCCAAGGTATTCGGGGACGTCGTACCTCGAGAAAACGTCCACCTCGTGGGTGATGTGCAGCACAGATCGCATCACTCGCTCGAACAAGCTTCCTGGCTTCACCTGAAACAGCGATCATTTGAGAAATCATAAAGCAGAAACAAATCCCTGTAGCGTGTCGTGACAGAGAACCTTCATATGTCGTGACGTTTTTATGAGTCGGTGACAAAAATACTTCTTATTCTTCTTTTCCATCTTCCTTGTTGTAGACCTATGAGATCTGTTCTCCAGAGTTTTGCTCCGACTGTAAGGTGGATTCCCAGCTGTTCTTTCATTTTTTACCCATCCCTCCTTATCTGTAAACTATTGGTCCCCAGCATGCCCAAGAGAAATGCTCTTGACTTTAGTATCTTGTATTCCTAAAGTTGAACCATCTCCCATGCATCCCTGGTATTATGTATTATATTTTACCTGTTCTCAATAGATGCCTTAAACTTTGATATTGTTTATAATATCTTTTGAGTAAATAAACTTGACTTTGACTTAATTTGATTCGATTAGTAAGTAAATTTATTTCACTCTCATACATAAAGGTAGTACAAAAACACTATCGTGTACTGCCATTTTAGCTTTTTTGGATAGGCTTTTCACTATCTTGCCTGCATCAACCCTTCTTTCAAAACCACATTTTCCATATATTAATTAAAGTTTTAATGATATTCAAACTTACATCGATGTCCTTGTGATCCTTTACAGAGTGAGCCAGGATGTTGACTCCGACGATAGTGGCCTTGTGGTCTTCCTTCCTCTCTACTTCTCCCTTCTCGTCTTCCAGGAGACACACCATTGACAGGCGATCCTGCAGGGTATTCAGCCACATCCCTCTAATGGCCTCCATCGTCTCCTTGTCATCGTGCATGTCTTCAACACAAGCATAACAATGCATCGATCAAAATTTCAAAAGTTCACAGCTTTGCCCATAAAATGCTTTTCCCTACATTTGCAGCTCATATTTTAGTGTATCTTACACATGAACACTTTCGAATGATTCCTGACGTCCTTCGTGGCAGAGTGGCAAGACTGCCATTCCGAAGGTCCCGGGTTCGATTCCCTGCGATGGCAGTGCAATTGTCACACTGTCATTGGTCAATGTAGAATTCACGTGACAATAAAATGGCGATAGATAAGCTACCTATCAAATGTCATGAGAATCAATATAATATGATACGAGTATCTAAAAATAAATTGTATACAGTAAATGGAGTCTGAGACGGAAAAATCACACTCTGAGACGGAACCCAGCCTGCATCGCTCAGGGCGCACTAGACTGGTCCCCTATGGGGGGAAAGAGAAAGCGAGGCAGACCTAGAGCCACCTGAAGAAGAGCCCTGCAGGACGAGGTAAAGGCAGCAGGCCTCACTTGGGATGATGTTAGGCATCAGGCATGCGATAGAGTCGGGTGGAGAAGGTTCCTTGAGGCCCTATAAACCACGGAGGTGTGACAGGACAAAAATTAGAAGAAGAAATGGAGTCAAATGACCAGTTGTATACAAAAAAAAAACTTTTTGCTTAAGTTCCTTACTACCAATTCCTACGTAAGTTCATACTCACTTTGTTTTTACTGCAAATGAAGCCAGTCGCACAATAGCGGTTAAGAAACGTTCTTATTTTAAATTCAATCACTTTTCGTTGCGATACAAGTCGCTCCATATTAGCGACAATTAATTTAAAAATAAAATATCTAATTACATTAAAAAACTAACTTACAAAATAAGCATAACGCGCTAATTTATTGTTTCTTGAACAATGATGTAAAACTCTATATTAAATAATCAATACGAATGAAAACGTCAGTTTTCTAGAAGTTTTACTATATTTTATGGGAATGACATGTTTCGCCCTTCTAAGGCATTATCAAATATAGAAGAATACATCAATTGACTACGCACACAAGATGGCGATTTTATTTTATATATAATATTTAGAGTCAAGTCGCCTTGAAATATGTAAAATCATTTGTAAACAATTTGTAAAAATATGTTTTTCTTAGAAACACTTTATTTCGTCCTACCTTAAATAACTTATTTTTGATTTATATTATATCATTAACTATGTAACCATTGTCATAACATTTCTAAACGAGTTCCAAGAAACACTTTCCACCAACCAATTTTTGTTAATTACCATATTCTGCTCCATTTACTAGTGTATATAAACTGCAACGAGTTAAAGTTTTGTCACATTTGATAATGCCTTAGAAGGGCGAAACATGTCATTCCCATTAAATATAATAAAACTTCTAGAAAACTGACGTTTTCGTTCGTATTAATTAAATAACGCCGTTTTCTAGGAGGGGTAGGAAGAGAAGATGGACCACCACACAGTCTATCCTGACATATCTCTCGAGCTTCCTATATATTTTATACATCGTAACAAGAACGCTCGTCGATTTTCCGACGGAAGGGCGCCGCTGCGTACTATAACAGTTTTGGGTGTGTGGCGGCCGTATTACATAATGGAAGCAAGTGTAACGTAAGAAGGGTAACTCACTAACGGCCTTGCACAGCGGCTCGTCCAGGACGAAATACTCGCACATGAAGTCCACCACGTCCTGGAACATGTCTTCTGGCACATCCTGGATCCGGAATGAGGGAATCCGCCCCGACCCCGGCATGGGCCTCCGTCCCTTGAAGCGCCGCCAGACGGTCGGCATGGAGATGCTGCTGGGACGTTTCCACTCCATCCTGGGATGGAACAAGATTTTAATTACTTTAATCTTATGTGCATTATCATGAAAATCCATATTAAATATACAACATTGATATAAACCTTTTTAAAACCTTTCTTTGATAGACTTACATCTCAAATAAAATGTGCACAACGATGTTCTTGTGCCGACACTTATGTACGAAAGCGAAGCATGGAACTGGCAAAAGAATGATGTTAGAATAAAAGCAGTAGAAATGATATCTCTTAGACGTCCAAAAACAAATAGTCCATTGTTTTGGCCGAAACACTATGATACTGTAACATTATCACTGTTAAAATTTAAAACACTGTTATAATATCACAATTTCTTTTTATTCACTGAGAGTCTAGCGACAGCTGTTCCGCCAACCGATGTTGACATCATCAGGTGTTACAATAAACTAGGTGAATAAAAAGAAATTGTGATATTATAACAGTGTTTTAAATTTTAACAGTAATAAATATGTATTATGTAAGTGTCAAATGCAAAAATTAACGTAAGTATGGAGAAAATAACTTACTAACTAACCATCACGCCGTCTCCCCGAAGGGGTAGGCAGAAAGAATGGACTGCCACACCTTTCTTTCCTGACATATTTCTCTCGCTTCCTCAACATTCATACATCGTGTCATGCACGCGCGTCGATTTCTCTGACTCCTCACATGGCCGACATTCAATATTTGATTTATTTGATCGTGCCACGTTTTCCTCGGTCTTCCTCTATTTCTGGTACCATTTACATAATTAACATATAATTTTTTTACCATTCTTTCTTCATTCATTCTTTCCGTATGTCCAAACCATCTTAATGATCCTTTCATTATTTTGTTCATGACACCATCATTCGCGCCGCATTCACTTCTTATATTTTTATTCGACACTATCATACACAGAATATTCACACATTCGTCTAAGAGATCTCATTTCTACTGCATTTATTCTACTTTCATCCTTCCTTTGCCAGTTCCATGCTTCGCTTGTGTGAATACTCTCTATATCTCGATAGGGTGTCGAATGAAAATATAAGAAGTGAATGCGGTGCGAATGATGGTGTTATGAACAAAATAATGAAAGGATCATTAAGATGGTTTGGACACATGGAAAGAATGAATGAAGAAAGAATGGTAAAAAAAATATATGTCAATGATGTAAATGGAACTAGAAATATAATCGGAAGACCGAGGAAAACGTGGCACGATCAAATAAATCAAATATTGAATGTCGGCCATGTGAGGAGTCAGAGAAATCGACGCGCGTGCATGACACGATGTATGAATGTTGAGGAAGCGAATTGAGAAATATGTCAGGAAAGAAAAGTGTGGCACTCCATGGTTAGATAGTCAGTTCTAAATGTTTTTAATCATATTTATGTTATTGATATCGCTGTATGTTACCCTTAATAAATAAAACAATAAAATCTTAAACTGTGCTCTTGACAAGTAGATGACAAGACTGGTGACTTACGCGAATTTAAGATGCAATAAATAAGTCGTGAGATCTGGCTTGATTAATCTCTTCAGATGCTGGTGGAGTGTGGACCAAGCCACCCGGAAGATTCCTCGCTACTGAGAGCGGAGGTTGCGCACCCCCAAGTAAATGCCTCCTAATAACTACCCCTCTCCCAGCGAGGGTGACCAAGCGCTACCCTGTAATACCGGGATCACGAATTTAATGCCGTAGTTCATTTTGTTTAATAAAGTTTTCATTATTAATTTCATCATTTACTGTTTTATTTATTTATTAATTTGATTTTATTTATTAATTCTGTATTTTTTATTTATTAATTTTGGTTATCGATTACTTTGGTCATTTAATGCTTTATTATTTATTTTGTTTAATAAAGTTTCCATTATTTTGGTATAAGATTGATATGGTAATTACACTCTTTTCAATCATATTGTTTTATTTTGGTTATTGGTTAATTTGGTCACTGCATATTTTAAATTCATTTTGTTAAAAAAACTAACCTTATTTTGGTGACAGATTAATTATTCGTTCCTCGTTTTTTTAAATCATTTTAAAATAATGTTTTAATTATTTTGTTTGTCGATTAATTTGGTCACTGCATATTTTATATTCATTATGTTAAAAAAAAAAACTATCCTTATTATGGTGACAGACTAATTTTTCATTCCTCGTTTTTTAAAAATCATTTTAAAATAATGTTTTAATTATTTTGTTTGTCGATTAATTTGGTCATTGCATGTTTTTTTATTAATTTATTTAAAAAAATTTTTCAATATTTTTATTTTCGATTAATCAGGTAACTGCATGTTTTTTTAAAAAATGAATTTAATTATTTTTGGTAACGATTAATTTGGTCACTCAATGTTTTTTTTTAAATATGTTTTTGTTTAATAAAGTTTTCATTATATTGGTAATCGAAGAATTTGGTCTCTTCATATAAATTATTATTTTCGATAAATAAGAGATGGAACCAGAACTTCATTTTGAACGGCCATTTTCTGTTTATTCCATTGATTATTTACAAGAACAATTTTTAAAACTCCGTTTATCTTGTTAGCTACACCAATCTTTCTTTCGACGTTACTATCCGCTCGGCAATCTACTGTGAACATACTACTTGTTGCACTATTGAGAATTCAATTATACTTGTAAAAGCTTAACTTCCAGTATATGTTATATGATGTATACAAACTTTAGTCCGTTGTCCGTAACTTCCCTTACAATATGGTCACCGCACAATTTGTTAAAATTATTAGATTTTCCACTAATTGCGATTACGAAAGGTTAAATAACCATGTTCCATGGAAGTGTAATGGAAATGTTGTAGAAGCATGGAACTGGCAAAATAATAATGAAAGTAGAATAACTGCAGTAGAAATGAGTTGTCTATATGTTAGGAAATTAATACGAATGAAAACGTCAGTTTTCCAGAAGTTTTATTGTATTTTATGGGAATGACATGTTTCGCCATTCTAAGGCATGGCGATTTTATTTTATATATAATACTTAGAATCATAAGTCACCTTGAAATATGTAAAATCATTTGTAAAAAATTTGTAAAAATATTTTTTTTAGAAACACTTTATTTCGTCCTACCTCAAATAACTTATTTTTGATTAATATAATATCATTTAGTATCCTCTAACTATGTAACCATTATCATAAAATTTCTTAACGAGTTCCAAGAAACACTTTCCAATATTTTTGGACCTACCCAAATAATTCTTTGTTAAAAATGTATAAAGTCACATACATTTTCGTTAATTACCATATTCTGCTCCATTTACTAGTGTATATAAACTGCAACGAGTTCAAGTTTCGTCACATTTGATAATGCCTTAGAAGGGCGAAACATGTCATTCCCATAAAATATAGTAAAAATTCTAGAAAACTGACGTTTTCATTCGTATTAATTATTTAATATGGAGTTTTACATCATTGTTCGAGAAACAATAAATATATGTTAGGGTGTCAAATGCATATATAAGAAGTGAATGCAGTGCAAATGAAAGGGTTATGATAATAATTAAAGGATCATTAAGATGGTTTGGAAACATAGAGCCAATAAATAAAGAAATAATGGTGAAGAAATTAAATGTTAACTTCTTCTTCTTCCTCTTAGTTTAAGTCGTATGACCAGATTTTAGTTCAGAAAAAAATCTGAGGTATCTCTACATGAGGGAGCATGGTAGCTATCCGTGGCTCTATCCCACAGCATTTCTTTTGTGCTGGAGGGTGTTCGGCTTTTTGTCCCCGATAGATATCTCCGACAGTGACAGCATAGATTGTTTTACCTACCGGCCGCCAGAACCAACCTGCCTCTGGTGACACCGGTGGGAAGAGCAATTTATCTGCTGAACGCGGTCTCCTCGGAGATCGACGTCTTTCATATGAGTGAAAGTACATTCAGAAGGCAAATACTCTTAATTCTGGAGAGTATCCTGTGTTCCTAATATAGAACCATCTCTCATGCGTTCCTGGTAGTATACTAAATACAATATATTATTTTACCTGTTTTCAATAGATGGCTAAAAAAATAATTTTGTAATGTCTATAGATGAAATAAACTGATTTGATTTGATCTCTCCATCAATTTAACAATATTTGCAATTCTCGTATTCTCCATGCGGTCCACGTTTTTTCTCCAAAATCGCCTTCTGCTTCTTCCCCATCTCACTTTGTCCTGAACACCACAGACAGACCTTATCGATTCATTTCTGATCCGATCTCTGAGGGTTTTGCTTGCGATGGAGCGTAGGGTTCGATTATATAAATAGAGTAAAGTTGTGAAAAATATTGTCTGAATATGGAAAAAGTACAAAACTGATCACGGCAATTAAGTCGCTATACACGGAAAGCACTGCTAGTGTCAGAGTAAATGGAGATCTTACAGCCTGGTTTGATATCAATAAAGGTGTCGAACAGGGTTGCGTAATGTCCCTGTGGTTATTTAATCTATATATGGACAAGTGTACGAAAGTGATATTATGGAAGCTGTGCTCAACAAAGATAATGGTTTAGCCAGTGACTGTCAAATTGAGATATCCAAACTAAAAACGACGATCTCCAGAGGTCCATGTCTTCATGTGATGGCTATGTCTGTAAGCATTTAAAAACAGCTAATTCAGCTGGTCACATCTTCCTCGAAATAACCAACTTCGACTGTAGTTATAAACTTTACATATTTCATACGAGGGGGTAAGCAGAAATAATACATCGTTAACATAAAATACATCATGACGTATGGAATAGAGGTCAGAGCCAATACCAATAGAACCTTCTTAGAGTAGCAGAAATGCAAACCATACTCTCCATCGCAGGCAAAACCCCCAGAGATCGGATCAGAAATGAAACGATAATCATCCCAGGACAGCCCACCGTCACAAATAGGTCATACGACCTAAACTAAGTAGAAGAAGAATAATAAATATGTAATGTTTACAACTAGTTTGAAAAATAGAGAAATTATAATCTCAATAGAAATATGTTATTACTATATTTGGATGATTCAGTAGAAATATTATCAGTCAAGATTCCTTGTTATCGCCACATAAGGCCAAGGTGACTTCAGATAATAGTGTAGACTTGAAAAATATTCCATAAACATGTCAACATACTCATGGCAACTGTGGAACAATGTACAATAATTCAAAAATAATTACCAGTACTTATCTAATGCAATGTTCTGAGATAAAAGCGAAAAAGGTAATGTTATTTTTAAAACACATTTTTAAATAGGATCAGCTCAAGGATATAATATGGAAAAACAAGTATATGAGAACTGACAGTAAGGTCAGAATATGTAAAACCTGCGTAAGGCATATACTGACAAATAGCATTGAGACCAGAGCGGATACCACAAGAACGAAGGCTAAAGTACGGGTGGCAGAGATGAGGACGCTGAGGATGATAGCAGGAAGGACTATTCGAGATAGGGTGAGGAACACGGCCATCCGCGAGATCTGCAAGGTGTAGGATGTCGTGAGATGGGGCAGACAACGCAGAAGATACTGGAATGCGCACGTGCAGAGGATGGATCCCACCAGAATCCCACACACTGTGGCGCATCAGATTCCTGCCGGCTGCCGTCCCCCCGGAAGACCGCCGAAGAGATTGAGAGATAGCTGGGAGTCAACCTCCCAAGAGAGGCCAGCCTGATTTCAGAAACAGACCAAAGGTCTATGTCTATAAGGGGAAGAAGAAGAAGAAGATATTTTTATAGAAACGAGATCTCTTAGAAGAATGTAGATTTAAACTGTATGTGTATGAGGGTGTCAAAGTGTGATTAATCTTCTTCTTCCACGCCACTTTGTCTTATGAAGACTTCGTCAGCTTCTCCATCCACTGCTGGACGTAAGCCTCTCAATTTCCACGCCATCTCTCTCGGTTTCTCGCCAGTATTCTCCAGGCTTTTCTCGCCATCCGCACAATATCATCGCTCCACCGGGCTGGCTGTCTCCCGACACTTCTCCGGCCTAACCTTGGCCTCCATTCAGTAACCCTCTGGCTCCATCTTCCATCATTCCGTCGACACACATGACCAGCCGACTGCCAATTCATCCTCGCAATGCGTATCCCTACATCGGTGACTCTGGTGCGTCTTCTAATCTCCACGTTATATGGTCTCTAAGCGAGATATCCAACATGGATTTTTCCATGGCCCGTTGTGCAGCTTTGATTTTGTGCATTGCTTCTCTAGTTAACGTCCATGTCTCGCATCTATAGGTCATCACAGGTAACACACACTGCTCCAGGACTTTTGTGGCATGTTCGACTTGAAGATGCCCAGCCTTCCGAATCCAGACCAACCGAGCTGTGTTCTCCTATCAATCTCATTGACTTGACTCCCTCTTTCAAAAGTCCACAGACGACCAAAGTACCCATATTCTTCTACCACTTCTACACTTTTATTATGGATTTTAATATCTTCAATTTGTGTGTTTTTTGCCTTTTTCATATTCAATAACCTATATGAAGACTGCATCCAGGTTATTCCGACATGTCTGTTTAGGTCATCCTTCCACCGTAGTTGCGGTCACCCTGCACATCTCTTTTCACCGTCCACGGTCTCCAAGTCAGCAGTATCCCTGCCCATTGCCACTTTAGAGTCGCTACAGGGAGATGATGTCAGTAACCTTTGTTTTTTCTCTCACCGTATCGTTTCTGGCTCTGTCTCTTATGCTTATTCCTAACATGGCTCTCTCCATGGCTCTTTGAGTCACTCGTAGTTTCTCGGCACTTTGTTTGGACAATGTTAGAGTCTTGATGCCATAAGTAGCAACTGGCAGAACATACAGTTCCTAAACTTTTCTTTTCAGGTTGATTGGTATTTCCCGGTTTTTAAATATGTAACTTATTTTACCGAAAGCTGTCCAGACTAGTCCAATTTTTCTCTGCGGTTTGTTTTTTTTGTCCCTATCGACCAAAGAAGGGTTGACACCAACCCTTCATTCTACGTCACTATCCGTTCGGCCATCCGCCGTGAACATGCTACCTTATTTTATTTATATTTTTATAACCATCACGCCGTTTCCCCGCAGGGGTAGGCTGAGAGAATGGACCGCCACATTACTCTATCCTGGCAAACCTCTCTAGCTTCCTCCACATTCATACAACGAGACATACACGCACGTCGATTTTTCTGACATCTAACATGACCAACCTTTAACATTTGATTAATTTGGTCATGCCATGTTTTCCTCAGTCTGCCTCGACTTCGTACCCCATTTAAATCATTAACGTATACTTTCGTAACCATTTTTTCTCCATCCATGCGTTCCATATGTCCGAACTAACGCAGCGATCCTTTCATAATTTTGTTCATACCTTTTTCCGCTCTACATTCCTTTCTTATACCTATCAGCATTTGAGATTCTCACCTCTACTCCCTCATCTCTCATCTCTACCACATTTATTCTGCTCTCATCCTTCTTCTGCCAGTTCCATGCTTCGCTTCCATACAACCTAAATTCATTAATTCAGACACCTACTTTAGGCTCTCCCCATTCACATGTATATCACAATTTTTCTCTTTCTTTTTAAATCCTTCTATGATGACTTCAAATCTTTTGTGGATGGATCGACCACTGTGCTGACCTCAAAGACTTGCTTCTACGCACTCTGATTCTGCATACAAAACCTTCTCAAGAGATGTCACTCCTTGAACTGATTATCAGAATTGCACAATTATTTTAATTTACATTGCATACTGATGCACTTATCCATCGAAATATATCATAACAGGATCACGCACGATAAGAGACGCAGAGTGGAAAGGAAAACATGAGCAAGAATCAAAACAACAACATTAACTAGCTAACCATCACACCGTTTCTCCAAAGTGGTAGGCAGAACTCACTGTTCTATCTGGATCATGTTCTGCGTGGGGAAAAGTACCATCTTCTCCAGCTGATATTGAAGGGGAAAATTGAGGGACGCCGAGGGCCCGATAGGAGACATGTCCTGGCTGCGTAAACGTGAACGTGAGGGAGTGGACCGGCATCCGAAGTGTGGAGGAGCTATTGCGAGCGGCGCAGGATAGGGACAGGTTCACCGAGGTGATCGCCAACGTTGGGGAGACCCAACACATTCATACAGCGAGTCATACACGCATTTAAATAATTGAAATAATACGAGTATAAGTAAGAAAGCTACAATCAATACATATCAAAGCTTGGAGCTGACGAAAGAAGAATGAAAGTAGGATAAATGTCGTAGAAGTGAAATCACCGGAAAACTACGAGTGTATATTATAGAATACAGAAGGACGAAAGTGGCGATGAGGTTCGCTACCCATCACACCGCGTCTCCCGCGGGGCGAAAAGAGAAGGATGGAGTGCCGCCTCGGTTAAGGTGTGACAGTTCATCCTTTCTGCCTACCCTTTCGGGGAGACGGCGTGATGGTTAGTTAGTTAGTTAGTTTAGAAATACGAAATAATGAAGAAATTTAACGCAGATGATTGCAACACAAAAAAAATATATAGAAATGACCACTTAAATGGTTTGGACATATGGGACGAATGGATGAGAGTAGAATGCTTAAAAAAATTATAGAGCAGTGTGACTGGAAAGAGAAGCAGTGGAAGACTTAAGGAAAGCGCTGCGTGATCAAATTAATCAAATATAGAAATGAGGTCACATTCAAAGTCGAAAAAATCGACGAGAGTAGGTTTCACAATGAATGAAAGAGGAAACTCGAGAGGTACGTCAGGGCAGAGCAGTGTAGAAGTCCATGATGCGTGATGGTTAGTTAGTTCGTTATATGCAATTGAACTCACATTATCTGGATAAGGGACCAACCGTTTCTGCCACTACCAGCTTGGGTGCTATCGGGATTGAACTCAGATTCAAAAGACGAGCCTCTAGATAACTGATATGACGTTTGAAGCACCACGTGATGGTTTCATTTGTTTATTAATTTATTATATATTGTCCTGTGTGCTAGCAAACAACAGGGTCAACACAAGATAACTCTTCATTTTACAACATTTTGAATGCATACAAATACTTGTAGACGAATACTGGATTTTACCCATTGCGGGTTATCAATTCAAGGATTTATTGTATCTCAATAGAGACGAAGATGCAAATTGGAAACAGAATATGGTTGATCAAGGTGTTTACAGGACTTATGACCTGTCATTGGTTGGGTTAAGCGCACGCTTTAACTAACTAACTAACTAACCATCACGCCGTCTCCCCGAAAGGGTAGGCAGAAAGAATGGACTGCCACACTTTAATCGATGCGGCACTCCATCCTTCTCTTTTCGCCATCGCGAGAGACGCGGTGTGATGGGTTGCGAACCTCATCGCCACCAAAAGGCATCTCCCGCGCACACTTCGATCGTTCAACGTCCTTATAATAAATCAAAAACAAATTATATAAAATACAATGTACAATGATATAAAATAAAATAACATATAAAAATAATTTAACACATAATGTTATTTTAGATGGTGTACTTGTCGTCGGCTGGACGATCCGGACATTTGTGTTTATTTAATTTTTATTCCACGTTATCCACTCTTTTTTTATGTAATACAATATTCCCCATTCCACCTTTCTTACGACCACCATGTCTGAAAATTTTTTGGAAGTTGTATATATGTTAATCTGTAACACCAAACTTCACATGTTAGTTTCAATATTTAATATATACATATATATTTCAATAATTTCATATTCTGTTTCCAATTTGCATCTTCATCTCTATTGAGATACAATTAATCCTTGAATTGATAACCCGCAATGGGTAAAATCCAGTATTCGTCTACAAGTATTTGTATACATTCAAAATGTTGTAAAACAAAAACTGGCCCAAGTTATAGCATATAAATTGGAGTGACATCTCCAGGCGTAGATTGTTTTACCTAACGGCGCCAGAACCATCCTGCCTCTGGTGACACCAGTGGGAAGAGCAATCAATCTGTTGAACGCAGTCTCCTTGGAGATCGACGTTTAGAAAGCAAATACTCTTAATTCTGGAGAGTAACGAAATCGAAGCCGGGACATTCAGTGAGACAGTCATAGCTCTTGCCACTCTAAGTCTCCATATAAAATATTAAATACGAATGGAAATGTCTGTTTTCACTATTTTTATTATAAGGTGTCCTTGTACAGACCCTTATGTATGGAAGCGAAGCATGGAACTGGCAAAAGAAAGATGAAAGTAGAATAAATGAGATTTCTTAGACGAATGTGTGTAAAATCTGCGTAGTGTGTCGAGTGAAAATATAAGAAGTGAATGAAAGTGTTATGGACAAAATAATAAAATGATCATTTAAATGGTTTGGACTGATGGAAAGAATGGTAAAAAAATAATATGTTGACGATGTAAATGGAACTAGAAATAAAGTAAGACCGAGGAAAACGTGGCACGATCAAATAAATCAAATATTGAATTTCAGCCACGTGAGGAGTCGGAGAAATCGATGTGCGTGCATGACACGATGTATGAATGGATGTATGCAAAAGAAAAGTGTGGCAGTCCATTCTTTCTGAGACGGCGTGATGGTTAGTTAGTTATTTTGTTTCCAGCACCAACCCTTGTATCGATATCTAACTAACTAACTAATTATCACACCGTCTCCCTGGAAGAATGGAAAGAATGGAACGCCACACTGTTCTGTCCTGACCTACTTCTCGATTCCTCTACATTCATACATCTCGTCATACACGCACGTCGATTTCTCCGACTCCTCACGTGACCGACATTCAATATTTGATTGATTTGATCGTGCCACGTTTTCCTCGGCCTTCCTCTATTTCTTGCTCCGTTCACGCCGTTTACGCATACCTTCTTTACCATTCTGTCTTCACTCATTCTTTCCATGTGTCCAAACCATCTTAATGACCCTTTCCTTCTTCACATTCACTTCTTATACTTGCATTTGTCACTCTATCATATACAGATTTGCTACACATTCGTCTTAGAGATCTCATTTCTACTGCATTTATTCTACTTTCATACTTCTTTTGCCAGTTTCATGCTTCACTTCCCCATACATAAGGGTCGGCACAAGAACACCATTATGCACTGCCATCTTAGCTTTTTTGCATAGGCTTTTGTTTGTCTATCGATGTCTCTCTCCATTTTCCCGTCTCTTGTGAACATGCTTCCCAGATAGACAGATGACAAAGATGGTAATGTGTACTATGTTGGTGTGTGGAATCCAATATCTCTATTCAGACTTAACTGCTTAATTATGATACGTGCCCTTAGGACTAGACAGAGGTGTAACTAAGTAATATTTGAGTATTTATTATGTATTTTATCAATGAATATCATACGAAAGAGCTGAAAGGGTTGGATGTAGGTGCCGAAATGAGCGGAGTGTCAGTAAGCTGTCTCTTGTATGCGGATGACGCTCTCCTACTTGCAGACAACGAACATGAACTAAGAGTCCTGGTAAATAGTATAGACGAGGTATGCAAGCGAAATGATCTGATGATGAATGTGAATAAGTCCAAAGTAATGATTTTTGAAAGAGAAGAAATCATGACAGTCTGCAACATTAACGTGAATGGTGAAAATTTGGAGCAAGTAGATGAGTTCGTGTATTTAGGTAGTATGTTTACAGTGGAGAGGGATATTGAAAGAAGGGTTGGGGCAGGCAACAGAGTGAATGATGCGCTTAAAGTTGTGAATGAAATAAATATATGGCTGGTCATGAAAAAAGTCGGAAGAATCGACGAGTGTGTATGACTCGTTGTATGAATGTGGAGGAATTAGAGAGGTAGGTATGTCGGGATAGAGTAGTGTGGCGTTCCATTCTCTCTGCCTACCCCTGCGACAAAAAGCGGCGTGATAGTTTGTAGTTGTCATAATTTTGTATATAACACGTTAACTAAATTAAATTAATTAATTAAAATTGTATAAAACAAACTGCTTAAAAATAACCCTTAAGATAGATTGCCGCTACACCCCTGGTAATCTCACACCTTATACAAGCCATTCCGAATATCTCCCATCCCCCGACCAGCAGCCACCCCGATCTCGATATTAAATTCCGGGAATTCACCCCCGAGTCTACGGCTATGGAGAACCGCCTTAAATATGAAAGTATTCCGAAAATGAAGATTTTAAAATATTTTCTACAACTCAAAACTCAAAATACGAATTCAATAGAAATATATTGTATAAAGAATGTCTTGTACCGAACCTTATGTATAGAAGAGAAGTATGAAATTGTCAAAAGAAGGATGAGAGTAGAATACATACAAAAGAAAAAGATATCTTAGACGAGTGTGTGGGTAAATCTGTATATTATATTATTATATAATAATTTAAACAAAAACGCTTTCGATTTTCCTTATAATGTCTTAGACAGGTAAAACATGTCACTCGAATAAAATAAAATAAAACTTCTAGAAAACAGACGTTTTCACTTGTTTTAATAGCATGTCATTCTGTAATAAAATATAATAAAACATCTAGAAAACAGACGTTTTATTCAAATTAATAGCATGTCATTCATATCAAATATAAAAACATCTAGAAAACAGACGTTTTCATTTGTATTAATGGCATGTTATTCACATAAAATATTAAAAAAAACATCTAGAAAACAGACGTTATCATTCGTATTAATGGCATGCATCATTCACATAACATATAATAAAACGTTTAGAAAACAGACGTTATCATTCGTATTAATGGCATGCTATTCACATAAAATAATATATTATAAAACTTCTAGAAAACAGACGTGTTCATTCGTTTTAATTATTTATAACTTGATTTATCCAAATAATTTTTATAGAAGTATTTTTTTAATGTGTCTGATAAGTTTTACGCCGTACTGTGGTCTAATCGATCTGTAGAGATTTTGAGGTCACCCTGTGTATTGTGAGCTACAGGGTGGGAGGGAGGTATGTGTCCCGGAATGGAAGGAATTTCAACATAATAAAACCATCCGTTTCTCACCTCAATCGGGTCTCTATTATTTTCTCAGAAATCAAATATTATAAATATATTACATACGATGAACCATCGCTACTGCGTACCCTTCCCAGAGTACAGCGTTTTTTAATAAAATAATTAAAGGATTTAGACATATGGAAATAATGCATGAAGAAAGAATGGTAAAAAAAGTATATAGTAACGATGTAAACGGAACTAGAAATAGAGGAAGACCTTGGCACGAACTCTTAGATGAATGTGTAGTAAATCTGTATATGATAGAGTAAATTAATTTGTAAATTAACCACCCTACGTATTTGAACGTACGTGATACGTTCACTGTGACTGTACCATTCTGCGCTATCCCGTATCACGAACGCGCTTGAGAAAAAGTAATATACCTAAAATGTACAAACTGTTAGGGATACGCGCGTGTGCCAACAACACTTGAGTACAAGTCTTGATAAATTTGATAGTTTTATTGATTGTTAAGGTTTTTGTTTTGTAAAACTCCATTATAATTATTATAATAATAAACGCGAATGTTCAATGGTTTTACTTGATTTAATTCATATAATTACTTATATAAATAGCAGTTACAAATTTGTTTCACCTTGCGAGGGCATTTTCAAACTGACTAGTGACTGACTGACTAGTGACTAGTGACTGACAGTTTGTAAATGCCCTCGTAATGTGAAACAAATTTGTAACTGCTATTTATATAAGTAATTATATGAATTAAATCAAGTCGAGTCTTTAACATTTCGTAATTCAAAAAAATAAAATAAATATATAATTAAATTTAATTAAAAAAAACTGCTTTTTTTAAAAGTTTCTAGGGAAATTACCCAAAGGTAGGGCGGCTTATATGAATATTCTTCAGGGGTGTCGTTGTTTTCTGACCACGGTGTATTTCTCAGTTCGCTATTTCAAATTGTATCACTTTGTCCTTGACTCGCTGTTAGCAGACTCCGGTCAACATCTGAGATCAATCACACGTGAATAACTCCGATGGTTGAATGGCAAAAGGGGTTAAGCCCTAAATATATAATTTTACAATTGAATTGAAAAAAATATGATAGTAAGATAAATGACGTAAAAGTTATGATAGAATACCGAACGACGAAATAAGGAAGAAATGTAAGGCGAATGATTGCATCATCTTCTCTTCTCAGTCGAATTCCTCATGATCCTGTAAGCTAATGACCATGGCACGCCAAGCGCTCTTGTCACCCATCAGTCTCCAGGCTGCAGCTAATGAGGTCAGATCTCTGATTTAATCGGATCGTGAGGTATCTCTACATGAGGGAGTATGGTAGTTATCCGTGGCTCTATCCCACGGCATTTCTTTTGGGAATGCTCGGAACCAATTCTTTATAGCTTCGAAGAGATGGGCATCTCATTACCCATTTCTTCAAATTAATCAGGGGATATTTCGAGAACTCGGCCGTGCTAGAGGGTGTTGGTCTTTTTGTTCCTGATAGATTTCTCGGACAGCGACAGCACAGATTGTTTTACCTACCGGCCACCAGAACCAATCTGCCTCTGGTGACACCGGTGCGAAGGCAATTAGTCTGCTGAACGCGGTCTCCTCGGAGATCGATGTCTTTCATATTAGTGAAGGTACGTTCAGGGGACAAATACTCTTGACTTTAGAAAGTATCTTGTCTTCCTAATGTGGAACCATCTCTAATGGGTTCCTGGTATTATGTTGTATTTTTATAATATTTGACCTGTACTTAATAGATGCCTTAAACATTTGCTGTTTGTAATGTCTTTTAAGTTAATAAACTGATTTGATTTGATATTTTTGTCTTGCTATATCTTGGAGAGCTTTGTCATGACAGTTTTAGTCATTTTGGGTTCTGCGTCGAAACTCCATAATTTACAATTCAATTACAATTTCTATATCTGAGAGAATGACCGTGTTTATGAGTTGGTCAGTTCTGCTTATCGTCATTATCTTTGTCTTTCATCTATTAATATTCAATCCTACAAGCTCACTCTCTCTTTCGATTCTTCCGATAAGTTCTGCTAGTTCACTTTCTGTGTATTCAATTAGTGTTGTATCATGTGCTAGTTTTTAACCTTTCCCTTACGGTGCTTAAATAAAAACGCGCGTTCCGGTGTTGGGTAGTCAGTACCCGATCAAAAATTAGCGATTTTAAATCGGAAAAATAAGAACATTCATAGCTAATCCCCTTAATTAATTATAATTGAAGTAAAAAATTATAACAATTGAGATTTATTTTCTAAAAGCATAAAAAAAAACCATCTGGCAACGCTCACGGAACGGGCATACGTCCACTCTGATTGCAAGCCCGAGAGCTACTGCCGGGCAGTGAGAACATTGAGCTCCTCCTGCTTCCACAGTGAAGTATGCAAGAAAGACATGCGAATATAGTGTCGCACACTCAGCGCTGTTTATACGCGAATTTTGTTTTCGATGTTCACAAAATACCTCCGATGTACTCGATAAATTCTGATTATTATTAATATTATTAAAAAAAAATTAACTAACCAACTAACAGGCGAGGCAAAAGAATGGACTGCCACACTTTTCTTTCCTGACATATTTCTCTCGCTTCCTCAACATTCATGCATCGTGTCATGCACGCGCGTCGATTTCTCTGACTACTCACATGGCCAACACTCGATATTTGATTTATTTGATCGTGCCACGTTTTCCTCGGTCTTCCTCTATTTCTGTTTGCGTCTGGTTCCATTAACATCATCAACATAAACTTTTTTTACCATTCTTTCTTCATTTGTAAACATATTTCCTAAATAAACAAATTCATCCACTTGTTCCAGATTTTTACCATTCACACTTATGTTGCAGACTGTCGTGATTTCTTATTTTTCGAAAATCATTACCTTGGACTTATTCACATTCATCATCAAATCGTATCGCTTGCATACCTCATACATACTAGACACCAGGGCTTGTAGTTCATGCTTGTTGTCTGCAAGTAGCACAGCTTACAAGAGACAGCTTCGTTCATACATCGTGTCATGCACGCGCGTCGATTTCTCTGACTACTCACATGGCCGACATTCAATATTTGATTTATTTGATCGTCCCACGTTTTCCAATGCGTAAATATATTATGGAGGAATACCTAAAATCTTAACCTTGTATTTATTACATTTATAGAGATATTGATGGTTATTAGAAGCAACGTGTAGAAGATACTCATCATAGGGAAGGGGGGAATAAGAACACCTTTAAATAAAAATAGAATTTTGTTATATTGATGTTTATCCGCATTTTCTTCCCCACTCTTCGTGTACTTCGAATAGCCACTCGTTCCTCTTATCGAAGGAAGACTGTTATTACGCTATTTTTTCATTAGATAAACGTATATATTATGTCATGTACGTCATGTATACGCGCAGTCAGCATTCTGTGTGTCGTATAGTCAGTTCGGAGAGTCATCTCGGCGCTGAGGGCTTTACATATTATAAATAATATTATCTTCCTACAAGTGGGTGTCATTTGTATACATATTCATATATCTTTGTTATAAAACCGTTTAGATTCTATGAATAAAGTGTTTCTTCTTCTAAAAGTGCCCTGTCAAGTCCCCCCGACGTTGGCGATCACTCTGGTAAACTCTTCCCTATCCTGCGCTGTCCGGAATAGCTCCTCCACAGTTCCGATGCCCGTCCATTCCCTCACATAGCGCAGCCAAGAGATCTGCCTTCTCCCTGCCCCCCCGCGGCCCTCTATTTTTCCCTTCAATATTAGATGCAGCAGGCGATACTTCTCTCCTCGCAGAACGTGACCCAGATATGAAATCTTGCGGACTTTGATCAATGTCATCAGCTCTCTATTTACTCCTGCACGATTCAGGACTTGTGTGTTGGTCACTCTGTCTGTCCATGGGATCCTGAACATTCTTGGGTGAAGCCACATTTCAAATGCCTCTAACCGGTTCATTGTATTTACTTTTAATGTTCATTTCTCACACCCATATAACAGAACAGACCACACATAACACCTTAATATAAAGTGTACCTAATATATACGGTAATAAATCAATTGTCGGTGATTGGCATTCTTTAGATTTTTTTGGAGTGCATCTCGGAGGTCAACGCCACGATAATGGCAATAGCCTAAAAACAGCCGTATTGAAGTGGGTGTCAAGTCAGACACCGGTTGGAAGAGCAATTAATCTGCTGGACGCGGTCTCCTCGGAGATCGACGTCTTTCGTATTAGTGGGATAACGTTCAGAAGGCAAATACTCTTAACTTTGAAGAATATCTTACTTCCTAATGTCAAACTATCTCTCATGCGTTTCTGGTATTATACTCTTATATATACTTCTTCTTCTTCTTCTTCCTTATTATAGACCTATGTGGTCTGTTCTCTAGAGTGTTGCTCCTCATGTGAGGTAGATTCCCAGCTTTCTTTACATCTTTTAGGAGGTCATTCACGAGGATGAGTCCCATGAGGCTGATTATGCAATGCAATATAGGGAAGTCTGGTGGTGTCCATTCTTTGAACATGACCGTATCAGTCCCTTTTTGCTGTCTGCTCCATCTTATAGAATCCTCAACCTCACTACTACAACATGAATCATAGTCAGGACATAGAACAGTCTGGAGTGATTAGTGGTGGTTGGGGTGGTGGATTTGTGATTGTTCGTAATTATTATTATTATCGAAGCTCCTCGATCCTGCGCTTTTTGCTCCCAGCAGTCCGATTCGTCCAACCTAGCCAGGTCAGCCAGAACATTGTCCATTAGGCGCTGTCTAGACCTTCCTAGAGGTCTTACTCCAGTCGGTCTAGACGCGTACAGGGTTGATTACTCTGGTCTCTTCGGCTCGGCATACGTGCCCAATCCATGCTAGGCGACCGGCTCTCACGGTCCTCGTTATAAGGGGCTGCTGGGTCATCGTACGGATCTCTTGGTTGGTCCTATGCCTCCAAGTTCCCGCTGCAACACCGGGTCTGGGTCCCAGGATCATTCTATTCTTAAACCAGTAGAATCTTTGTTGTTATTTTAGAGTCATTGTCCATGACTCAGAACCATATGTCACCACTGGCTTGATTTATTAATATGGGATATTTAAAATTATTGAGAGTGATAATACGCTGTAGAACATTTTAGGAATTATGGGCTGGGAGAAATTATAAGTGATGATTAATGTTTTACATGTAATAATACTGAAAATAATTCGAATACATGATCAAGTATCAAACGTATGATTTCTAAAATTTTATTGGAATGCCATGTTTGGTTTTGCCAATTGAACTTTTATGATGCCTATGCAAGGTAAAACTTTTGGAAAACATACGTTTTTATTTACTAAAATTATTTAACGGGTAGTTTCAAATCCAAGTTCAATAAAAATAATTTAATTTCTGTTATTAGGCTCCCAAATGGTTTGGACTCGACCTGGCGACTCCCCCCTGGTGTTGGCCCGATGGGAGGGGACTCCAGCCCGCGAGGGGGGACCCCCGAGGCGGTACCGGATTCAGAACGTGTGTCCCGAGTTGGCGGCTTCTGTCGTGGACTTCATGTCCGACAACTTCGTGGACGAGGAGCCCATGTTGAAGAGCTTAGGTGAGATGCAAAAATAGATACTAGTATTCGGAAACATTCACACAAGGGTTACCAAAAACGCAAGGGCTATGAAAGGAAACATTCACGCAACGGTTAAAAAAGAGGAAACACTAATTTATTAAGTTAATTTAACCCTTGTGTTTTTGTTAACCAACATGTGATTGTTTCCTCTCATTGAAGCCTTTTATGATTTGTGTATCCTTTGATTTAACCCTTGTGTTTTTATTAACCCATTAAATAATGTTCCCTCTCATTGAACCCTTCTATGATTTGTGCCTCCTCTGATTTAACCCTTGTGTTTTTATTAACACTTTGACAAATGTGTAGATGAATGTTTCCTCTCGAGAACCTTATCACAGGAGGGTTCAAACATTTATAAAAACATGAAATAAATCATTGTAATAACCCCCCCTATAATCTTCTAGAAGGAATAGGTTCGATAACCAATAACCCTGTTTTATCACATTGATTTTACTTCATCATTTTATTACTTGTTCTATGCTGAAACATTAATACAAGGGTTAAATAGGGGAAAAATACAGAAATTCTGAGATAAGGAATAAAACATGTATACTCACCAACTAACCATAGGCAGAGAAGATGCACCGCTACACCGTTCCATCCTGACATTACTTTCTACATTCACACACCGTGATTGTTCGTGCACTCGTTCCACATGTCCAAACCATTTTAATGACCCTATCTTAATTGCCTATCTTAAATCCGCCTTACAATCCTTTCTTACTTCTTTATTGAATATTCAAAGTCATTACTGCAAATAGAAATATATCCACAGAAGCAAAGATGGCAGTACACAATGGAGTTCTAGTGCCAACCCTCATGTATGGAAGTGAAGCTTGGAGCTGGCAAAAGAAGGATGAAAGCAGGATAAACGCCGTAGAGATGAGATCACTAAGAAGAATGTGCGAGAAAACGTTGTATGATAGAATACCGAACTATGAAATAAGAGAGAAACGTAAGGCAGATGACTGCATCATGGATAAAATTAAAAAAGGATCCCTGAGACGGTTTGGACATATGGAACGAACGGATGAGAGTAGAATGGTTAAAAAGTTGTACACAAGCAGCGTGAGTGAAAAAAGAAGCTGAGGACGACCGAGGAAAAAATGGCATGACCAAATTAATCAATTACTAAAAGGCGGCCACATTCGAAGTCGGAATAATCGGCGTGCGAGCATGGTACGATGTATGAATGTAGAAAAATCCCGAGAGGTATGCCAGGACAGAGCATTGTGGCGATCCATCCTCTCTGCCTACCTTTCCGGGGAATTGGCGTGATGGTTAGTTAGTTAGTTATTGAATCATACATTGTTTTTCCGCACATTCTTCATAGTGATTTCATACCTACGTTATTTATCCTACTTTCATCCTTCTTCTGCCAATTCCAAGGCGATGTTAATAATAAAATAACATAATACTTTCATAAAATATCGTCCATATTAGAATTCTGAAGAATCGACGTGCACGTGTGACTCGCTGTATGAATGTAATTCTTCTTCTTCTGCTTTATTTAGGACTGTGTCCTGTTATTACTCGGAGCCTGTTCCTGGGATGCAGATGTCCAACTGTCTCGCCATCTTTTAGGTGGTCTTCCTGCAGGTCCATTTCCTGTTGGTACTTTATTTGCGGCTCTCTCCAGTAGCGTCTTCTCAGTCTTCCCCATCGCACGACATCTTCCACATTGCAGATCTTTCTATTTCAGAATTTCTTATTCTGTCTCGGAGAGTCTTCATTTCTGTGGTTCTTAGGAGACTTTTTGTTCTGATGGTGTCAGCTCTCGTTTCTATTCCATATGTCATTATAGGACGTGCGCATGTCTTGTAGATTCTAATTTTGCTCTCCTTTAGCATATTTATATTTTTCCAAACAGCATTCGCCAAGCAGCCAGCCACAACGGCGGCCCTGTTTGTAGAGGTCACTGCTGCTTGATACATCAACACCCAAGTACTTGAAATGCATCACTTGTTCTATTATTTTATTATCTAATGCAAGCTTGCATCGTACTGGTTGTCTTGATGTAACCATGCTCTTTGTCTTTTCTATGGAGATTTTTATGTTGAATGTTATTATTATTATTAATATTATTTTGTTGAATCGCTCTTTACATCATGACACCATGAGCCAAATCGATGTAAAGGGTATAGCTATCATAGTGATTCTCGTGACATGTGATAGGTAGCTAATCTATTGCCATTTTATTGTCACGTGAATTCTTCATCAGAATGCTGTCCTCGCCGGGAATCGAACCCGGAACCTTCGGGGTTGGCAATCAATGCACTTACCACTCTACCACGAAGGCCGTCGAACCTCCACGAATGTGGAGGAACCTAAAGAGGTGTGTCACGATAGAGTAGTGTGGCGGTCCATTCCCTCTGCCTACCCTTGCGGGGAGACGGCGTGATGGTTTGTTGTTGTTGTTATTATAATTTAGCGTATACCACAAGAACGAAGGCCAAAGTGCGGGTGACAGAGATGCGCACGCTAAGGATGATAGCAGGAAAGACTCTTAGAGATATGATGAAGAACGTATCGTAAGATTGTCCAGTCAACGTAGAAGATACTGGAATGCGCACGTGCAGAGGATGGATCCCTCCAGAATCCCACACGTTCAGACACGAATCAGAATCTTGCTGTCTGAAGACCGTCAAAGAGATAGCTGGGAGTCGACCTCCCAAGAGAGGCCAGCTTGACTACAGGAACAGACCAAAGGTCTAAAAGAAGAAGAATAAGATGTTAATAACAGTCTAAGAGCGAGGTCGACAGCCGTATACATCAGGCTAGGCTTGCATTTAATACAATGTCGAAAATAATAGAATCAAATAATATAGACCTAAAACTGAGAATACTCCTCATCAAGGCAATAGTATGGAGTATCTTGATGTACGGCTGCGAGACATGGTGCCTATCCGAAAGAGATAAGCATACTAGAGGTTTTTGAGACTATTAAGAATTTCCTGGAGAGACAACATCACGAATGAGGAAGTTCTTCAAGGATTCGAAGGAGGAAGGCACCTGCTCAGGACCTTGTCCGAAAGGCGTGCAAGATGGATCGGCCATGTAATACGTCAAGAAGATCTCCTGCATGCCATAATGGAGGGTATGACCGAGGGGACAAACTCTAGGGGACGCCCACGCCGAGAGTACCTGGAGGACCTGTTGGTGGACGTGCGCTGCTCATCATATGCAGATTTCAAAAGAGCCGCACAAGACAGGGAAGAATGGAAGAGAAGAATAGAAGAAATTGCTGCAAACCAATCCCAGGATTGAAACTTTCTAACTAAAACAATATACATTCAGATTTCAGAAACTGCAAAGAGGCATTGGAACAGATGAGAGACCTCTGGACTCACTCCTTGGAGGATCGTCTGGGTCTGGTCTGTCTCCTGGAAGCAGAGGATGGTGGAAAGGAAGTTATCGTGGGAGCCAATGCTACCACCATCGAGACGGACGAAGAAAACGACGATGTATGTTTGCTTTGAGCGCCTACTTTTTTCCATCTCATCACATGCCAATTTCTTCCAGAGTTTACCCTGGGTTTCTACTTACCTCTTTCTATAGAGACTTTTCACGGCATCAGTCCGTCAACACACTGTATGATCAACAACATCAAACCATCACGCCGTTTTCCCGATAGGGTAGGCAGAAGAATGGACCGCCACACAACTCTAGTCTGACACACCTCTCTAGCTGCCTCCACATTCATACAGCGAGTCATACACGTACGCCGATTCTTTCGACTCCTTACATGGATACTTTCATCTTTATAGTGAACATCCTTTAAAATTTGATTGCATTGGTCATGCCATATTTTCCTTGGTCTTCCTCGACACAGTACTTCATTCACACCGTTAACGTATACTTGCTTCATCCATACGATCCATGTGACCGAACCAAATATCCCCTTTCATAATACTTTCTTTCGCTCTCCATTCCTTCCTAATATCAGTATTTGAAACTCTGTCGTACATCATTTTACCACACACACGTCTTAGGGATCTCATCTCTACCGCATTTATTCTGCTTTCATCTTTCTTCTGTTAGTTCCATGCTTCACTTCCATACATAAGGGTTAGAACTTCTATTTCTTCTATGTTCGCCATACTTTGTGTTGTAGATGTTTTATATAATACTTTGTATACAGCACTAATTTTTTAAACAAATTAAAATTAAATATCAGGCATGTTTCGGACTACCCAGTCCTTCCTCGGTAATATTATATAGATATTTAAAATAAAATATATAATTTTTTTACCATTCTTTCTTCGATCATTCTTTCCACATTTCCAAACCATCTTAATGATCCTTTCATTATTTTGTTCATAACACCATCCTCACATTCGTCAAAATTATACGTTAACGATGTAAATGGAACCAGAAATAGAGGAAGACCGAGGAAAACGTGGCACGATCAAATAAATCAAATATTGAATGTCGGCCATGTGAGGAGTCAGAGAAATCGATGCGCATGCATGACACGATGTATGAATGATTATTTATTTATTTATTTATACATTACAAACGATAAACAATTTAGGCGACTCATTTGGACACAAAACGGTATTATAAAGATAAAACAACAAAACAACATTAGACCAAGAAAAATCATACATAATCAGAAGGAATCCAAATATGTAGACGTCAGTGAGGCAGTACTCTTTCCAGAGTTTGCAATATTTTTTTTTATGAATACTGCCTCACTGACACTGAAAATGTCCAAATCCGAGATGATTAGATTCAGCGTCCGAATTGCTCTTCCTACTGGCATCACCAAAGGCAGGTTGGTTCTGCGTGACGGAGTAAAGAACAATTGATGTCGGCGCTGTCGCAGGTAGTTATCAGGAACAAAAATACCTATTTACTCCAGAACATAGGGGTTCTCAATAGAGCCCCGAATCAGTTTGAATAAATGTGTTGACAGTAATCCTTCCCTCCTTAGTTCGAGGGAGTTATACCCCAGCATACCCAAGAGAAATGCCGTTGGATAGAGACAAGGATATACCCCGTACTCTCTCATGTTGAGGAAGCGAGAGAAATATGTCAGGAAAGAAAAGTGTGGCAGTCCATTCTTTCTGCCTACCTCTTCGGGGAGACGGCGTGATGGTTAGTTAGATAAGATTTCAAGATTGCTCAAAGTTATATTTCTATCATTAACATGCAAAATTTCAACGCCATTATCTTCATTAAATGAATGATCTTTTTCAATGAGGTGGTCTGCAAATTATTATTTGAGAGACATCTTATGTGCTCTTTTATTTTTAATTACGCCTTGTTTTACCTATATAAAAATATAAGCCATTTCAGTTTATTAACTCCCGATTGAGAAAAATTATCATCCTTGTCTTTACTATTTTTTTATTAATTTACTTAAATTATTATTCTTCTTCTTTTCTTCGATGGCCCTACAGCCCATATCGAGCCTTAGCCTCCAGTATTCTTCGCCTCCAACTCCTCCTGTCCTCCCTCCAATCTGACACTTGTAACAATCTTGCCCCATCTCTTCCAACTTGATCCTCCCATCGCAGCCTTGGTCGTCCAATTGGTCTTCTGCCACCTGGGTGCCACTCGATGACGGCATCCTCTGCACGTAACCGGCCCATCTCAGCCTATTCAGTATGACCTCTGTGAAGAGATTGGGAGCTTTGTAAATATGGTACAGCTCGTCATTATGCCGCACTCTCCAGCCTTCACCGTCATTCACAGGTCCCAGAATTCTGTGTAGTACCCTTCTATTAAAATTATTAATGTATAAAAATCTACGCCATTGATTATTTATTTATATTATTATTGACGGGAGTTGGAGAATACAAAATTGCTTTAGTAAATCCTTCAAAAAACTTCATTCAATCACCTTTATACTATTAACTTACCACTTACCTCACTCTAGTCGATATTTTTTAAATCAGATATTTCGTTTCAGATGCAATTTTGTCCAGCTATGAAGAGCTTGATATCAGCATTGGTACTCGTCAGCACAAAAGTCAATATTTTTGAGAAGTATGGAATAAAGGAATATCTCTCTGCTTACGGATTGTCTGTTGACAAGAACTTCAGGGGGCAGAGAATCGGTCTGGAGCTCTTAAAAGCGAGGTAATGAAATGGTTTCTTCAAATATAACCCAAAAATATCCTTTTATAAGGATTAATTGTATCTCAATAGATGTAAATTGTTTTTCTGGGAACAGAATGTGGTGGCCGAGGCGCTCACAGGACTTATGACCTGTCATTGGTTGGGTTGAGCGATCGCTTTATGTTTAACAACATTCCCCATTCCGCCCTTCTTATGACCACCACATTTGACAAATTTTTGGAACTTGTATGCTAGCATCCTGCGCTTATCTTTACATATTTTAGTTCACTCTACACTAGCGTCATCTATTAAGATTGGGAAGCATTAAGCAGAAAACCTTTATTAATGCACTGTGAAAGTCTCTGCAAATTATACAGTACTAGATTACGCCTTGAGATGTCTCTTCAATTTTTATGCCTTTCTTGGACCAGTTATTTTATACAACATTTTGAATGTATACAAATTCTTCTAGACAAATACTGGATTTCACCCATTGCGGATAAATAATTTTTTTATAAGGATTAATTCCATCTCAATAGAGAAGAAGATGTAAATTGAGAAGATGGAAATGAACTAAAATATGTAAAGATAAGCGCAGGATGCTAGCATATATATAAGTTCCAAAAATTTGTCAGATGTGGTGGTCATAAGAAGAGCGGAATGGGGAATGTTGTAAAACATAAAGCGATCGCTCAACCCAACCAATAGGTCATAAGTTCTGTAAGCGCCTCGGACACCACATTCTGTTCCCAGAAAAACAATTTAAATCTTCGTCTCTATTGAGATACAATTAATCATTATAAAAAAATAATTTATCCGAAATGGGTAAAATCCAGTATTTGTCTACAAGAATTTGTATACATTCAAAATGTTGACAAAAATATCTAACACCATTTACATATTTTGGTATAACACATAATCCAACATATCTGGCAAGACACTTCGAGATAGAATAAGGAATTTAAGGATAAGGGAGATATGCGAAGTCGATGATGTCGTTAGGTGGGGAAGGCAAAGGAGAATGGATCCATTCAGACTCCACTTCATTGTGTTGCATGGCCAACGCCAAGGTAGATGACCCCAAGGCAGACCACGGAAGAGATGGAAGGACAGTTGGGAGTCGACTTCGCAGGAGGCCAATTCCCCTTAAAAAAACAAGCCACAATATAATAACTCAATAGATCTCCGATATGACACATTTATGACAAAACTGTTGACATGATTTCTGGATAGAACCAACCTTCAAACAATAAATGTCAAAATTCCATGATTATGGTAGTTATCCATGGCTCTATCCCACGGCATTTCTTTTGGGAATGCTCGGAACCAATTCTCTACAGCTTCGAAGAGATGGATATCTATTTCTTCTAATTAATTAGGGGATACTTCGAGAACTCGGCCGTACTGGAGGATGTTGGGCTTTTTGTCCCCGATAGATATCTCCGACAGCGACAGCACATATTGTTTTACCTACCGGCCGCCAGAACCAATCTGCCTCTGGTGACACCGGTGGGAAGAGCAATTAGTCTGCTGAACGTGGGTCTCCTCGGAGATCAACGTCTTTCGTGTTAGTGAAAGTACGTTCAGGGGACAAATACTCTTGACTTTGGAAAGTATCTTGTCTTCCTAATGTCCAACCATCACTAATGCGTTCCTGGTATTATGTTGTATGTGTATAATATCTTACCTGTACGCAATAGATGCCTTAAACATTTATGCTGTTTGTAATGTTCTTTGAGTAAATAAACTGATTTGATTTGACATTCTGCCAATTGTTTACAGTGGTTTTAGTGAGGTAGGAAATACTATGAGTGGTTCAGAGAAAGGCCCAAAGATGCCGCGATGTAGCGTGCAAAATAGCTTCGTTGAAGTGAAATTGGACTAGCCGTATAGTGAGGACAACGTATGATAAAAGTTTAGACGCATTCTGGAGTGTGACCGAGAACCGGGCACAGACTATAAGCAAGATGGTATGATGACTTCAAAAGAGTGGCAGGAGGTCAATGGCACAAATAAAGGAGGGAAGAGTTGTGGAAGTCGGGAAGGGAGGCCTATGTCCAACACTGGACTACTAATTTCTTGAGAGCCCTCTACAAGAAAGAGTACGGGGTATATGCTTGGCTCTATCCAACGGCATTTCTCTTGGGTATGCTGGGGTATAACTCCCTCGAACTGAGGAGGGAAGGATTATTGTCAACGCATTTCTTCAAACTGATTCAAGGCTCTATTGAGAACCCCTATGTTCTGGAGCAAATAGGTCTTTTTGTTCCTGATAATTACCTGCGTCGACATCAATTGTTCTTTGCTCCGTCGCGCAGAACCAACCTGCCTTTGGTGATGCCAGTTGGAAGAGCAATTCGGACGCTGAATCTAATCGTCTCAGATTTTGACATTTTCAGTGTCAGTGAGGCAGTATTCACAAAAAATATTACGAATTCTGGAAAGAGTACTGCCTCACTGACGTCGACATATTTAGATTCCTTCTGCTATGTAGGATTTTTTGGTTTCATGTTGTTTTACCTTATCTTTGTAACACCGTTTTGTGTCCAAATGAGTCGCCTAAATGTTTTTCGTTTGTTATGTCTCATTTGTGTATTATTCATAACAAATGTTGTATTTCTTTATTGGTTTAGGATACCCTTATGCAAGGCCACTGGACTAAAGGTCTCCGGGACCATGTTCACAGCGGAGGCGTCTCGCATCCTGGCCAGGAGAGTGGGGTTCGAAACCGTCGCCTCGATGACGTTCAAGGAGATGAAAGAGAAGCACAACCTGCACTTTGGGGAGACTACGAGCGATCACATCGAATACATGGTTCTAGAAATTAAGTGAACAACGGAAATTGTTTGTAGAAAATTTAATTTAAATCTAAAAAATATTGTTGACAAAGGAAACATGTTTTACTTTATTCCCCAGACGAACAGTCATACTATTCAAAATTGACGAGCTTTTGTTTTTTTTACAGTCTATACCAACTATCCTGGCATTATATAAAAGTCATTTGACAGTACCAGAAAAGTTAACCAGTTGGACAGAAATACTTACTAACTTCCTGGCCATACAACCCTTAAAGAGTTTTACCATCCATGATGATTTTTCGCCAAGCTCCTCGATCCTGCGCCTTTTGCTCCCAGCAGTCCGATTCGCCCAACCTAGCCAGGTCAGCCAGAACATTGTCCATTAGGCGCTGTCTAGGCCTTCCTAGAGGTCTTACTCCAGTCGGTCTAGACGCGTACAGGGACTTGATTGCTCTGGTCTCTTCGGCTCGGCATACGTGCCCAATCCATGCTAGGTGACCGGCTCTCACGGTGCTCGTTATAAGGGGCTGCTGGGTCATCGTACGGATCTCTTGGTTGGTCCTATGCCTCCAAGTTCCCGCTGCAACACCGGGTCTGGGTCCCAGAATCGTTCTAAGTATTCTATTCCTAAACCAGTAGATTCTTTGTTGTTCTTTTAGAGTCATTGTCCATGACTCTGAACCACATGTCACCACTGGCTTGATGATGGATAGACAGAAATACCAAAAAAGAAAATCCAGCTGGCGACAGAAATTCCAGACAATTCAATAAATAACAATGCAATAGCAACAATAAATAACCATCACGAGGTTTTACTAGAAGGGTAAGCAGAGAATGGACCACCTATCTAGTTCCCCCACATTCAAATGTTGAGCCATACACGCACGATGATTATTTCGGCTTCTAACGTGGACGACTTTTAATATTTGATTAATTTGGCTATGCCAGTCTTCCTCCGTACTCCGTACTCCATTCACATCATAGCATTAAAAACAGCATAAATGTTTAAGGCATCTATTGAGTACAGGTAAAATATTATATACATTATACCAGGAACGCATGAGAGATTGTTCGACATTAGGAAGTCAAGATATTTCCTCTCTACATTCACGTCATTAAAATGGTTTGGACACATGGAATGAAAAAATGGTAAATAAAGTTTACGTGTTAATGATGTAAACGAAACAATAAATAGAAAAAGTCTGAAGAAAACGTGGCACGATCTAATCAATCAAATATAATATTAAATGTCGGCCACGTGAGGAGTTGGAGAAATCGACGTGCGTGTATGTAACGATGTATGTATGTTGAGGAAAGAACAACGTGGCGGTCCATTCATTCTGGCTTCCCCTTTTGAAAGACGGCATAATGGTTAGTTAGTTTGCCTTTTGACTTCTTCTTAAGCTGGTTGGAGGCCGCTAGGGCTTGATTGTGCAGTCTGCTGCCTCTAGCGATGTGGACTCCCAGCTGTCTTTTCATATCTTGGGGGTTCTTCCAGGCTTACTAGAGTAGAGCAAGGTGTGGTAATCTTTGGGTGTCTATTCTTTCTATATGTTCCTTCCAATATCTTCTCCTATGTTTTCCCCATCTAACAACATCCTGGAAATCACGCATCTCTCTAACGGTCGTGTTTCTTATTCCCGAGTCCTGTCTGCTATTTTTCTGCCTTTTGTTCTTCTAGAAAAAAACAGTGTTGGGTACAAAGTGATTTGGAATATATTATAGAAGAAAATATAAATAATACGCTGATTAATTAATTGGTTAACATAAAATGTATTTCTAAATAAAAAGGAGTACAAGAAATTTATTTTATTTTATTTTATTTATTCGATTCAATATGGGAGTATCGTGAGAGGACTCTCATTATTGATACCACACTATTTATGGCATGATTTTTTTTAACACTATTTATGACATTAAACACTATTTATGATATGAGTTCCTTTAAACACTATTTTTGACATGAGTTGAGTTATACATTCTGACCTTACTGTCAGTTCTCATATACTTGTTTTTCCATATTATATCCTTGAGACAACCTGATACTGCCGAAGCCTTGTGTTGACTTGTCCTATTGTTTCACAGACAAGATCATTTTGACTGAGTAGATCCACTCCCAGATATCTAAACTTTGCAACCTGTTTCAGCATTCTGTCATTTAGGGATAACCTGCATCCTAAGGGTTCTTTTGAATGGTTTTTGTTTTTTCAACTGAGATCATCATATTGAAGTTGGCGGCCGATGTCTGAAATCTATTTAAAAGTCTTTGCAGTTGGTCTTCCGACTCTGCTATCTGTGCAGCATCATCCACGTAGCATATGACGCTCACTACATCCTTGTGATGTGACATCTCCTATTATTTCATCCATAATGAGGTTGAAAAGAAATGAACGGGGTTCAAAAGAAAGTAAGATGTATTTATTCTAAATATTTATCATATATTATTATTTTTATACTACAGGTCGTTTGAATAATATGATAACTTTTAAGCTATTGATTCACATGACATGTCATAGGTAGCTATTGCCATTTTATTTGCACGTGAATTCTCTACAGGCCAAAGACAGTGTGACAGTCACACTGCCATCGCCGGAAATCGAGCCCAGGACCCTTGTTGTGGCAGTCATAACTCTTGTCTTAGTATCACAAAGGCTAAATATGGATATATCATTGAGAAAAACAAAAAGTCTCCCAAGATGTAATCTGAATGAGTTGCAGCCATAATGACATTTATACCGAAGTACGAGAACAAGTCAGTAAAGCCTCTGCCGTGTCAGGGTGTCCTATCATGACGTACGCTGTAGAGACGCGGGCCGACACTGTGCCAATACTACTAATCTACTAAGAACATCTGGTCCTAAGATCAATTACTGGAAAAACTCTCCGAGATCGTGTCCGCTATGCAGACATAAGAAAAACTGTGAAGTAGATCCAGAAGAAGATACTGGAGGTATCATGTAGCCCGAATGGATAGTGAAATCCCCTCCAGACACCGCCTACCTGGAAGACCACCTAAGAGATGGAGGGACAGCTGGACAGCTCATCATCCCACGAGACATAATTTATGTGTCACCGATTGTCAGATCTATTAAAAGAAGAAGAATATTCTACACCAGATCAAAGACAGTGCATCAATCACACTGCCATCGCCGGGAATCGAACCCGGCACCTTAATTGTGGCAGTCGTTGCTCTCGCCACTCTGCTACGAAGATCGTTGCAAAGGTTTTAAATTCACGTGAGAAGCCGTAGAAATCGACGTGCGTGCATGACAAGATGTATGAATGTTGAGAAATGGAGAGTCACTTGATTCTATGTATAAGTATAGTGTGGCACTATCTGTCGTGATGGTTAGATACTTTTTCTAATTAAAATAAAAACATCTTGTAAGGTTTATAATAATGCTTTATAAGATTTCTTGTATAAAACATTGATACAAAATTAAAATATTCACAAAAAGAACCTAATTTGTACTTGTAATAACTGTCAACGGATTTTTAAGTTCTTGAAACATAATCAGGTTGTTAAAACAAACACAAGATTTGTATGGTTTTCACTTCACCATGAATCACAATTTGACACACAATTTTTCCTTTTTGTTTACGACCCTTTCTCTTTGTGATGCCCTTGCTGTTTGTATGCTTCGGACTGCAACTTGGACGGGTGTCTCCCACGTGGTCAATATCATCATTGCTGGAAGACATAGAGGCTGAAGTTTGCGTATTTTTAGAATTTCGATACATTTTGTAATCACCCATAATTTATCACAAATTTAACGTAAATAACACTTTAATAAGTTAAAATCGATCGCAAAAAAAAAACAATGAACGATACTGTTGTATTAATTTTCAAGTTCTTTTTTTAAACACATTTTAACTCAAACTAATTGGTACTTTTTGTGTTCAGTACTTACCCGTATCTAGTTTAAGTACCGAGTTGAAAATATTATATCTAAAGGGAGGTAGGAAGAGAGGATGGACTGCCACCCTGCTCTATCCTCACATACCTCTCGGAGATTCCTCTATATTTATGTATCGTAACCCGCGTGATCGTCTGCCGCCTTTTAGTAATTAATCAATCATTGTAGGTCTTTAATTACTGATAATTATTAGAAACACTTTGATATTTCAACATTTTTAAGTGTTTAAAAAAAAACGTTGTTATAGAATATCTTCTTCTTCCTTATTGTAGACCTATGTAATCTGTTCTCCCGAGTATTACTCCCAGTGAGGTAGATTCCCAGCTGTCCTTCCATATTTTAGGACATCTTCCACGAAGACGAGTCCCATGAGGTTGATTATGCAATGCAATATAGGGGAGTCTCACATATCTCTCTTATTCTGGTGTTCCTCACGCGATCCCTCATGGCCTGTAATCGTCCTCAGTGTCTTCATTTCGGAAGTCCTCAAAACTTGTTTAGTCTTGTCTTTGTTTTTCCATATTGTGGATTTTAGAGCGCCAGAGATTGCAGCTGCCTTGGGCTTGTATTTCTTCCCGCACATCAGCTCCCCCCACCAGGTCTATGCCTAGATACTTGAAGGTCCTGACCCGTTCTATGGGTTTATTTTCCATAACCAGGTTACATGTTTTCGATGGAGATCGTCATGTTGTATTTCTTACTGGCATAGAATATCACAATTGATTATATTTCTTTCGAAATTGTTGCTAACTTTGTCAGGTTTTACTGGGGACTGAGTTCATTGTAACACCTGATGATGCTAACATCGATTAACGAAACAGCTGTCGCGACAATCGAAAGGAATATTATCAATTGTGATATTCTATAACAGAAGTTTAATTATTTTATGGGTTATAACTACAACAACAACAAACCATCACGCCGTTTTCCCGTAGGGGTAGGCAGAGAGAATGTACCGCCACACTACTCTATCCTGGCACACATCTCTAGCTTCCTCCACATTTATACAGCGAGTCATACACGCACGTCGATTCTTCCGACTTCTAACATGACAAACCTTTAAAATTTTATTAATTTGGTCATTCCATATTTTCCTCGGTCTGCCTCGACTCCGTACTCCATTTACATCATTAACGTATACTTTCTTAAGCATCTTTATGGGTTATAAATTTTAATTATTTGATAAACTAACTAAACTAACTAACTAACGATCACGCCGTCTCCCCGAAGGGGTAGGCAGAAAGAATGGACTGCCACACTTTTCTTTCCTGATATATTTCTCTCGATTCCTCAACATTCATTCATCGTCTCTTGCACGCACGTCGATTTCTCCGACTCCTCACGTGGCCGACATTATTTTCCTCGGTCACGTTTTCCTCGGTCTTCCTCTATTTCTAGTTCGATTAACATCTTTAACATATATTTTTTTTACCATTCTTTCTTGATTCATTCTTTCTATATGTCCAAACCATCTAAATGAAACTTTCATTATTTTGGTCATAACACTCTCATTAGCACCGCATTCACTTCTATATTTTCATTCTACACTCCATCATACACAGATTTTACACACATAACTAACTAACCGTCACGCCATTTTCCCGGAGTGGTAGGCAGAGAGGATGGATCGCCACAGTGTCCTGGTATACCTCTCGGGATTCCTCTACATTCATATATCATACCATGTACGCACGTTGATTATTCCGACTTCGAATGTGGCCGCCTTTTAGTAATTGATTAATTTGGTCATGCCATGTTTTCCTCGGTCGTCCTAGGCTTCTTTTCCCACTCACGCTGCTTGTGTACAACTTTTTAACCATTCTACTCTCATCCATTCGTTCCATATGTCCAAACCATCTCAGGGATCCTTTTACACACATTCGTCTAAGAGATCTCATTTCTACTTTATTTATTATACTTTCATCTATATTTTGCCAGTTCCGTGTTTCGCCTATATACATAAGGTGTGTTTTTTTTATATTTAAAATGCGACAATGTAACATGTAAAAATATCCACAAACTTTTGAAACATTATCTATCTATCTATCTATCTATCTATCTATCTATCTATATAAATAAAAGGCAGTTTTGGTTGTGTGTGTGGACTATTTCTGAGGTTATTCCTGAGCTGATCATTTTCCAAGTTATACACTTTACTAAATGGAGTATCCCGGTCGTCATAGGCATATTTTTGTTATTAATCGAGCTCTAATTAACTTTGTAAATTTATAAATTTTCGTAGTGCGAGCGAGTATAGACCTTCATGTTCGTATCACCTGAGTATCGATCTTTAGAGTCTATATTCGCTTGGCGTGATAAGATGCAAATTAGTGGCTTTTTTGACTCTTTGCGTGGTCAGATATGAAATTAGTCGCTCTTTTGAACTGAAAAATATACGCACGTATAGGGATGGGCAAAACGACTCATCTCAGGGATCTGATCTGAACGGTTCCGCTCAGCAAAGTGAGCCGACTCTTTTTAACGATCCACGGTTCACCATTTTGAGTCGTTCAAAGTTTGAAATTATTTTAGTGACCTTTTTTTTTTTTGCTCCTCGACCAAAAAAGTTGATTCCGGTAAAAAAAAAAAATCACCAGGATAAATTTTTTGTCGATGAGATAAAAAAAAAATTCACAACGACAAACAACTTTTTTGACAAACGACTCGATAATTATCAAGAAGAATCGGCTCACTTTACTGAGCGGAACCATTCAGCTCAGATCCCTTAAAAATAGTCGACTCTTTTGCAATAATATACGATTCACCGGAATTTTAACAAGAGTAAACTACGAAGTCGTCTTATTGATGAGAACCTGGAATTGTGCCTAAAATTAAGAATAACAACAAACAAACATGCATCAGGCCCATAATAACATACGGAATCAAAGAAAGAGCAGACACTGTCAGAACCAGACTGCGACCTATTGTGGGGAGAACCGTTAGAGATAGGATACCCAACGAATAAATTCGCAAATCCTGCAACATTGAAGACATAGTGAGATGGAGTAGGCAGAGACATCGAGAGAATGGATCCAGCAAGAATTCCTAATATCGTGATGCAAGAGACTCCAGAGGGCCGTCGACCACCAGGATGACCACCAAAGAGATGGAGAGAAGGCTGGTCGCCTTCATCACAGGAAGAAGTATGAAATAATGTTTTATTCAGTGTACCCGTAATTGAATGAAGTGCAATAATTATAATAAAGGTTATCTAAATCAATAAACATATTTGGCTCTCAATTTTTTTTTAAATCGTTGTAAAGTACGCATTTGGCCCTTTGGCTAATAAGTTTGCCGACCCCCCTGACCTAGCGGATCATTGAGCTGCCGCTCTTTTTTTTATGGATCATCGCTCACCCGCTCACCAAAAAGATTCGAATCTTTGAGTCGACTCGTGAGCGGATTGCCCATCCCTATCTCTAAGCTGTCAAAAAAATTATTTGCGTGTTACTTTTTAGTAAGTAAAATATTTATATTTCTAATTCATATATATCTTCAGTTTATTCTATTTTGCCGTTGAAATGAATACAGATTATATTTCCGCATTACATATTACAAATTATATCGAATAGAAATGAAATTATGTATCGTTTTACTTACGTATTATTTTAGGTTATGTTATGACTCTACATGGAAAAACGTTAAATTCTAAGTAACAATTCTATGAATTGGTATAATCTATTTTAATAATGTTATTTTAATGTAAAATTGTTCTGGCAGGGCGATAACCTATATCTTTTGGATTAGACGATTTACTTCAGCTGTTTTAGTTTTTCTCTGAAAAAAAAAATGCTGTGATAGGTAAACATATCCTTACATACAGCATTAGCTGCCTCAGTTGAAAAAATCCACTAATATAACATTTCCAAATGGTCTGACGTTCCCACGCCAGTGTTTTTTTTTTAATATACTGCTCATTTTAATATAATTATTTGATTTTTGCAGAGATGCCGACGCTAAGGATGATACCAGGAAAGACTCTTTGAGATAGGGTGAGGAACACGGCTATCCACGATATCTCCAATGTGGAAGATGTCGTGAGATGGGGCACGCAACGCAAGATACTGGCATGTATGGATCCCACACCTCGATATGTGCAAGACAGATTGTTATATTTATGAACTAATTTTGAAATGGTATGTACAGGTTGGATTAATTGGTTTAGAGGCAGAACAGGAGTGTCGGACATCATCGGAAGAGTGGCAGCGCTAAAATGGCATGCCGCTCGCAGCCCTGATGATAGATGAACTGTAACCCGAAACCCAGGACGTCCTCAACTTCGATGGAGGGACGACATTGGATGCGTGTTGCCCAGGATCGACAGACATTGAATCAGATGGAGGAGGCCTACGCCCAGGAGTGAACGGATATAGACTCATGATGATGATGATACAAAACATTGAAACACCTACGAGTACATTCAACATTTTAAATATTTCTGAAATGGGTAAAATTCTGCAACAATGAAAGTTCATTGTATGGAATGAATGCTTTAAATTATCAACTGATTTCTGTAGAATCACACTCCAAAGGATAATTGATTCAATGTATATTTCCAGACATCACACAAATTTACAAATTTCGTCATTGGTTAAGTGAATGTGCATTATTAGCTTCATCTAATGGACATCAAAATCAAGAGTTTTGTTTCTCTAAACATTGTATTTCTAAGAGCATTATTATGACCTTGAATGGTATATGTATGAATGTTTTATGCAAATGTGATATAGTATATTTATTTGTTTTTTTTAATTTCACTTAAAATATTAAGGAAAAAATTAAGACTGGACGTTACAAAAATGGTTTAAAAATAAAGCTGAAAAAGATAAATATTAACTTTTTTTTGGGTGGCATCTTTAGGGTAACGTTTTAACTACACTATATTATTAAATCATAACGCGCTTTTGCACAGCTATGTTTAAGACCAATTGGCATCAAAAACTCATTTCAGACTTTTTGTAAACTTGCCACCTTGGTAATGCCCAGCCTTCAATTGTTCAATTCACATTAGTATTATTCAAGTTCACAGCAAGTTTGCTTGGATTAAACAAATGTTTTAAAGATATGAACTGAATTAGGATACACACATTCTTGCACCTATACACATGTCATTTTATCCAATAAAATAATTGATATTGAACTTTCATTGTATTTCTTTAATATATATTGGGTGTATTTATATACTCTAATATAGCAATAGCGAAGCGTTGCCGGGTCAGCTAGTATCAAATATAATTTAATATTTAAAAAAGTTTGTTTTTAAGAATTTTAAAATCATTCTTGATATTTTCAACGCAGACATATTTAAAATTTATAGCGCCATCTTTCGACCAACCGCAAAGACATTTATACAATTTTCTCTGTAATATACTCATTTTACTTTATTATTTACGAAGAAATTCATTGGAATGGCAAGCTGAAGTCTTGAATATAAAAAATATATAAAAAGTCCACTTCAACGTGATAGAGGTGTATAATAATTTTTTTTTTCATCGGAATATAATTTTATTTATTGTGCATATGTATGTAATACTAACCTAACCTAATCTAATGACTAGACCTCTACGTCCAAATTCTTCCGGCATATCAACATAAATTTATTAATTAAAATTCGTAAAAAAAATCTAATGAGCTATCTATAAAAGAAAACATTATTTATTAATTCAAAAACTAGATATCCTAATAGAACTACATATTATAATCGTTTCTATAATATCTACATTATTAAAGATAAATAAATACATTAATATTTATGTATATTATGTTTTAATGTTACGAATTCATTTTATTTTGGATTTTTAAATTTATTTATAAAATAGGAATGCATAACCATTGGTTTACTTTTCTCGATTTTTAGTTAAAATATTTTCCATCTTTATACATACATAATATTTTTTTTAATAAACTTAAGGCGTTAGCACAGCGGAAATCCATAATGACCTTTTTTTATTAATTAAAAAACTTTTTTTTTATCTATTTGATCACAAGTTTTTTTTTTCACAATTAATCATGTCGAGAAAATTTAACTAAAAAGTATAAAAATCAGTGTATTAATTAATTTAAATATTGCCACAATAATAATTCTTCGATTTTATATTTATAAATGCTAAAAAAATAATATATTTAATTTGATGTTAATAAAATACTTTATATATATTATATATTACAAATTAAAAAAAAAAACTACATATATTCACTAAATTTTTAACTATGTAATTTATATAATTTATGAATTTTGTAATTATACCTAGCAATGCACTATTATAAATTTGACTACAAAGTTAAATATATTGATTTAATGATATTTAATAGAATATTATCATGAACAGGATTCTGCAAGGATGCTGTGAAGAAAGGGGAGGAAACTAGCTACCCTTGTATATATTCCAGGGAGATTTGGTCTGGCGCATCCCCGACCCCAAGATACAACCCCTGAAAAATAAAAATAAAATTAAAAGCAGTTGACAATTAATTTAAATCTTTTTTTTAAATCATTATTGATTATAATTTTTTTTACCTATAACTTGCTCCACCTCCTTACCATTGCTCCATGAGCTCCTTCCATTATCAAGGGGCCTCCACTATCACCCTAAAAAACATAATATTATGTCATTTTACTTACTATTTCATAGAATTTCATGTATTCAAGTAAACTAAAACTAACTAACAAATCATCACGCCGCACACTGGATCCATTTGGCTAAAACCGGGACATAGGGGTCGAACTCCGAATTTTGCCCTGATTTTTTAAAATAAGGTCCTTTGTATGATTACAAACCACTTTTGTCTTTTAACTTTTTTTGATATAACTGCTAATTTCCAAGAAAAAAATGTTGTTGTTTTTTTTGTATGAAGCAAAACTGATTTTTTCAATTATTTCGGAATCAGGTGGATACGTCAAAACCAAACTTAGTAAGGATTATAGAGGGCATAATTTTCTTCATTACTTGTTCCGACATCTACTTCATATCTCTGCCCGTTTAAAAGCAGCAGACATTATAAATCTTAATTAATTGTTACGAGTATAAAGTGGTTTCGGATTTTTTTTCAGATGCATAAATATACTAAAATCACTTAATTATTTTGTAAAGGAACGCGATGATCATTTATGCATCTAACGAAAAATCCGAAACCACTTTATACTCATAACATACTATTGGTTCGGAGCAGACTCGAAAGTGGTTCTGTGATATGGAGTCCTCACGAGGCGAGATATTCCATTATGCTGGAGAGGGTTCAGAAAAAATTTCTGAGGTATCTCTACATGAGGGAGTATGGTAGCTATCCTTGGCTCTATCCCACGGCATTTCTTTTGAGAATGCTCGGAACCAATTCTCTAAAGTTTCGAAGAGATGGACATCTAATTACCCATTTCTTTAGATTAATTAGGGGATACTTCGAGAACTCGGCCGTACTGGAGGGTGTTCGGCTTTTTGTCCCCGATAGATATCTCCGACAGCGACAGCACAGATTGTTTTACCTACCGGCTGCCAGAACCAATCTGCCTCTGGTGACACCGGTGGGAAGAGCAATTAGTCTGCTGAACGCGGTCTCCTCGGAGATCGACGTCTTTCATGTTAGTGAAAGTACGTTCAGAAGGTAAATACTCTTAATTCTGGAGAGTATCCTGTCTTCCTAATGTTGAACCATCTCTTATGCGTTTCTGGTAGTATACTATATATAATATATTATTTTACCTGTTCTCAATAGATGCCTTAAAAATAAGTTTTGTAATGTCTGTTGATGAAATAAACTGATTTGATTTGATTTGATTTGATAACAATTAATTAAGATTTATAATGTCTGCTGTTTTTAAACGGGCAGAGATATGAAGTAGATGTCCAAACAAGTAATGTAGAGAATTATGTCCTCTATAATCCCTACTAAGTTTGATTTTGACATATCTAACTGATTCCGAAATAATTGCAAAAATCAGTTTTGCTTCATACAAAAAAAACTACAACATTTTTTTTTCTTCGAAATTAGCAGTTATATCAAAAAAAGTTAAAATGTAAATGTGGTTTGGAATCACACAAAGGACTTAATTTAAAAAAATCAGGACAAAATTCGGAGTTTGACCCCTAAGTCCATGTTTTTGCCAAATGGGACCAGTGTCCGTCGGTACTTATTTTTTCGCGTTCGAGCGTTCCTTTACAAAAGAAAGGAGTGATTTTAGCATAATTGTGATCATTTATGCATCTAACAAAATATCCGAAACCACTCGTAAGAATTTATTAAAATTTATAATGTCTGCTGCTTTTAAACGGGCAGAGATATAAAGTAGATGTCGGAACAAGTAATGTAGAGGATTTTGTCCTCTATAATCCCTACTAAGTTTGGTTTTGACGTATCCATACGATTCCGAAATATTAGCAAAAGTCAGTTTTGCTTCATACAAAAAAAAAACCAATATTTTTTTTCTTGGAAATTTGCAGATATATCAAAAAAAGGTAAAAAACAAAAGTGGTTTGGAATCACACAAAGGACCTAATTTAAAAAAATCAGGACAAAATTCGGAGTTCAAACCCTATGTCCCGGTTTTAGCCAAATGGATCCAGTGTGCGCCGTCTCCCCGAAGGGGTAGGCAGAAAGGATGGACTGCCACACTTTAACCGATGCGGCACTCCATCCTTCTCTTTTCGCCTCCGCGGAAGACGCAGTGTGATTCAAGTATTTTCGATTAAACCTTTTTTTACCACACCTTCACAATTACGACTATATTAATTCAATATTTGCAATACCTACTTATATAATAAAAAATAATAATTAAAAAAAGTTGCAATGAGATCTCTTAGACGAATGTATAAGAAAAAGTGTGTTTGATAGAGTGTCGAATGAAAACATAACAAGTGAATGAAAGTGTTATATAAAAATTAATGAAAGAACATTCAAATGGTTTGGACACATGGAAAGAATGAATAGTAAAAAAAAGAATATGTAAACGGTGTAAATGTAACAAGAAATAAAGGAAGACCGAGGAAAACGTGGCATGATCAAATAAATCAAATATTGAATATCGGCCACGTGAGGAGTCGGAGAAATCGAGATGTATGAATGTTGAGGAAGCAAGAGAAATATATCAGGGATGAAAAGTGTTCCAGACCATTATTACTGCCCACCCCTGCGGCGTGATGGTTATTAAGTTTTGATTTAATTTTTTTTATCTTACCTGACAAGCGTCGACTCCACCCTTCGGCAGCCCTGCGCATAGAACCTCCCCAGCAACTTTCTTAGGGGCGTAGCCGGCGTTTTTGCACTTCGATCGCGCCCAAACTTGCACGTAGGCCTGAAATTATAACATTTATAACATGATAAAAATTAAATACTTTTCACTTTGTATAAATCCACAGTATTGAGTTAGTAGCGTCAACCGGTTTCGCTCTGTAGCGAGTTTCCTCGGGGACACATACAAACTGGTCAGTTTGTGTATAGCCCTGAGGAAGCTCCTCGCTACAGAGTGAAACCGGTAAGCGCTACTAACTCAATAAAGTGGTTTATACTAAGTGAAAAGAGTTTCATTTAATATTGAAATATGTCAAACCACCAAATAATGGCTTCGTATCAAAGTTTAATCAATTATAATTAATTCAAACGAAATTAAAAAAAAAATAATCCTCTTCTTGATTATTTGTTAATATAATAGATCTGATATTCTGTGATACAAAAATTAAATCTCATGAGATGATGATGTCCAACTGTCTTCGTCTCCAACAAATCAATTTCGTATGTGGTGTCCAGGTGGGTTTTCATTCTTCTTCTTCTTCTTTTTGTCCTGTCACACCTCCGTGGTGCATAGGGCCTCAAGGAACCTTCTTCACCCGACTTTCTCGCATGCCTGATGCCTAAAATCATCCCAAGTGATTCGGTCCGCTGCTTTGATCTCGTCCTGCAGGGCTCTTCTTCGGGTGGCTCTAGGTCTGCCTCGGTCTGCTTTCTCTTTCCCACCATAGGAGACCAGTCTAGTGCGCCCTAAGCGATGCAGGCTGGGTTCCGTCTCAGAATGTGACCGATCCACTGCCATTTGCGTCTAGCGACTTGTTCTCTAATTGGCTTTTCGCCTGCTATGGTCCAGTGAACGGCATTTGACACTGTTTGGGGTCAATAGATCTTGAATATTGAGCGAAGTCACCTATTTATAAATACCTGGAGTTTTCCAATATCGTCCGCAGTAGATTTCAAAGTCTCACATCCGTACAGCAGTACGATTTTAACGCTACCTACTGTTGAATATTTGGAGCTTGAGCTTTCTCGAAATGATACTGGAACGCCATACAGGGCGAAGAATAGCGAAAGCTCCCCTTGCCTTGTTGAATTTACATGGTTGTCTACATGGTCTACATGACTACATGATTTCTCCAGTATCTTCTTCGGGATCTACTTAACCGAACAATATCCTCTATTTCGTAAGTTTTTCTAATCACTTCATTACAGACACGATCTCGGAGATTTTTTCCAGTAACGGATATTAGCACTATCATCTCCAATGTTCTTAGAAGCCTTTTGGTTAATACAGTCATGATAAGTCACAAGCATGTCTTATGAATTCAGACCTTGCTATCAATCAATGGCGGTGCTGCCATAGAAACCCAGAAGCCCGGCTTGCGTAACAAAATTTTGAATTAAAACCTATTCTGGCTTACAGAGGTTAAGCTCTTGTGCCTACTCCTTTTACGTAAGATGTAAACATTGTTGGAAGGTGATTTAGTGGGTTGTTGGTTTATGCGAGGGCACGATTTCTTAGATTTGAGGGTTTTAATTCAAAATTTCTTACGCAAGCCGGGCTTCTGGGCTTCTATGGTAGTATCACCACTGCAATCAATACGCATGCGTCTGTTCTTCAAGATTTTTTAGACACCCTGATACGGCAGACGCTTTATTGCAAATTCAATAAATAACAAAAAAATCGGTTAACATGCTTAAGAACTGATAACTGAAAAATATTGAAGCTGATCATAGTACCTGACGTGGAATGTCTGATGGTGGATCTCGCTCTGAGGTCTTTCCCCATCCAGCGACTATTGCAGTTCGACTCGCATACTCTGCATCAGCTGAAATAACACAAATTTCGAGATCTTAAAGGCAATATAAAACAAAATAATATAAAGGGTCGGTGACCGAGTCCATTATAAAGACCGCCCATGTAAAATATGTTCTTATGTATTCGTTTTTTTTTTCTCCACTTAATGGTTAGATATTTTAAATTTATAGATATAAAATAATAAAACACTTTGAATGTAACCACGGTATGCTCTTTCATCGTAATATTACGTACCATGATGCCCATCTCTTCGAAGCTGCAGAGAGCCCCAAGTATTCCCAAAAGATAGAGGGATAATATAAAAGACGTCGACAAAAGATTCCCGTAGGATAGAGCCACGGATAGCTACCGTACTCCCTCATGTAGAGATACCTCAGAATTTTTTTCTGAACCCTCTCCAGCATAACGGAATATCTCACTTCGTGAGGACTCCATATCACACCACCACTTTCGAGTCTGCTCCGAACCAATCCGTTAATAACTCTTCCGGTCCAGACGATGAAGCCCAACATCCTTAGTGCAGTGCCACAAATCCTCTCGATATGTGGACGAAAAATCAGCCTACTCTCATAGATGATCCCGAGATCTCTCATCGTAGATACATGTGCTAGTTGCTGGTTGTTCATTGTGTATCTATAATATACAGTTTTCAATGCTCTAGTATAAGATAGCATAACGCACTGAGAAACATTGAATTGCATTTGATTACTGTGACTCCAGTACTAAGTTCGAACCGTACGGAAGTTGAAGCTCGTATTGGCTTGCTTTATTCTTGCGATGTTCTGCGATAGAAACGGCATCACGGCATCATCCTGGTGTCTAATGGGCACCATTGCTTTCAATAATGGGCATCTATAGTTTAATTGTTGACTCTATGAACATTTCTCACATATGTGAAAACGAGAAAATTTTAACATTGGTCAAAATGACATATTTCACTTTCGTGCCAACGACATATTTATCACAAACGTCCAAACAACATATTTCTCACAAAACACAAAATGACAAATTACTCACGTTACTCACAATGACATATTCTCACAAACGTCACAAGAACAAATATCTTACTTCCGTTGCTATGATATATTTATCATATCGGTCGCAATGTCATATTTCTCTCATACCTTTAAATGACATATTACTCTAATATATCAACATGACAAATTTTCGCTCTTACGTGCCAATGCCATATTTTTCATTTCCTTTCCATTGATATATTTCTCAGAAACTTTAGAGTTTAGTATTTCTCACATACGTCAAAATATTAAATTACCACAAAAGTTCCAATAACATATGTCTTATTTACGAGCCAATGGCATATTATTCACATATCTCATAATCGCGTATTTCTCACATACGTCCCAATTACAAATTTTTCACATATATCACAATTACATATTTCTCAAGAACGTCTTAATGACATATTTTCTCAAAAGTCACAATAACATTTTTTCACTTACTTGCGATTGGCTTACTTTTCACTTTGGTCAAAAAGACATTTTCTCACGTACGTGCTAATTACATATTTCTCTCAGAGGTCACATTTACGTTTTTCTATCATACGTTAGAATGGCATATTTCACAAAACCGTCATAACGTCGTATTTTCACATACGTCATAATAACATAATTCTTACTTACGTGCCAATGACGTCACAAGGATATAGTTCTCACTGACGTGCCATTGACATATTTCTCACAAACGTTATATGGCTGTATTTCTAAAATATTTCAGAATGACTTATTTCTCACGTATGTAATTTTGACATATTTCTCCCATATGTCTCATTGACATATTTTTCTCATACGTTGTGAGAAATTTGTCAATTTCACGTCAGTGAGAACCATACGAGTATCACATATTTCTCACAAACGTCACATTGACATATTATCAAAAACGTTAAACTAACACATTTCTCACATATGTGCAAACGAGAAAATTTTTACATTGGTCAAAATGACATATATTTCACTTTCGTGCCAACGACATATTTATCACAAACGTCCAAACAACATATTTCTCACAAAACACAAAATGACAAATTACTCACGTTACTCACAATGACATATTCTCACAAACGTCACGAGAACAAATATCTTACTTCCGTTGCTATGATATATTTATCATATCGGTCGCATTGTCACATTTCTCTCATACCTTTAAATGACATATTTCTCTAATAAATCAACATTACAAATTTTCGCTCTTACGTGCCAATGCCATATTTCTCATTTCCTTGCCATTGATATATTTCTCAGAAACTTTAGAGTTCAGTATTTCTCACACACGTCAAAATAACATATTACCACAAACGTTACAATAACATATGTCTTATTTACGTGCCAATGGCATATAAATCACATATCTCTTAATCGCGTATTTCTCACATACGTCCCAATTACAAATTTTTCACATATATCACAATTACATATTTCTCAAATACGTCTTAATGACACATTTTCTCAAAAGTCACAATACCATTTTTCTCACTTACTTGCGATTGGCTTACTTTTCAATTTGGTCAAAAAGACATTTTCTCACGTACGTGCTAATTACATATTTCTCTCAGAGGTCACATTAACGTTTTTCTATCATACGTTAGAATGGCATATTTCACAAAACCGTCATAACGTCGTATTTTCACATACGTCATAATAACATTATTCTTACTTACGTGCCAATGACGTCACAAGGATATAGTTCTCACTGACGTGCCATTGACATATTTCTCACAAACGTTATATGGCTGTATTTCTCAAATATTTCAGAATGACTTATTTCTCACGTATGTAATTTTGACATATTTCTCACATATGTCTTATTGACATATTTTTCTCATACGTTAAAATGACATATTTCTCACAAACGTCACATTGACTTATTATCAAAAACGTCAAACTTACACATTTCTCACATACGTGCGAATGACAAAAATACGTCTTAATGACATATTTTCTCAAAAGTCACAATAACATTTTTCTCACTTACTTGCGATTGGCTTACTTTTCACTTTGGTCAAAAAGACATCTTCTCACGTACGTGCTAATTACATATTTCTCTCAGAGGTCACATTTACGTTTTTCTATCATACGTTAGAATGGCATATTTCACAAAACCGTCAAAACGTCGTATTTTCACATACGTCATAATAACATAATTCTTACTTACGTGCCAATGACGTCACAATTTCAATTTCAATTTATTCAAAAAAATTATAAACATTACAGAAACACATCCAAATCGTTTATAACCACAAAAATAAAATTAACAATTAAAAAAAAACATATTTACAAATAATATAACAAGAAAACAAATAAGAGTAAGTCAGAAAAAAGAAAAACAGAAGACAATTTAAAAAAAAAAAAAAATATATTAGAACAGATATTCAGAAACAGTTTGGTAAAGATTAACATTTTTGTACAATAAGTAGAGAAGCAAATAGTAATTTAATACATAAGAGATAGATGCTTTCTAAGGGTAGCCTCACTATCGTGAAAAATATCCACATCCGAAGAGATGCGGTTTAATAGGATTATTGCCCTGCCCACGGGCATTACCTAAGGTAGATTGGTTCTACAGAGTGGCAGGTGAAATAATCTATGTTGCCTTTGTCGCAGATAATTGTCGGGGACAAACAAAGTCAAGTCATTCAAAATATCAGAGTTATGTATTCGACCACGAATCAGTTGAAAAAAATGAACACCCAGGTGGATGGTTCGTCTAATTTCCAATGATTGGTAGTCCAGCATACCCAGCAAGAAATCAGTTGGGTACAGCCAGGGATAGTAACCGTTCTCTTTAAGGTACAGAAATCGTAAGAATTTTTTCTGTACCTTCTCGATTAATAGACAATATTTTGTTTCATGCGGTGCCCACACCAGTGTACTAAATTCCAACCGACTTCTTACCAAGGAATTATACAATAACTTCAGGACTTTTGAATTTTTAAAATCCTTTCCATTCCTAAGAACAAATCCCAAAATCTTTTGGGAGCTATTACATACTGATGTAATATGAAGACTGAAAGATAATTTGGGATCGAATGTAACTCCCAAATCTTTCGAAGAAACAGTCCTATCCAGTAGTATATCATCCATTGTATAACTGTGATAGATCGTTGTGCGAGCCCTAGTAAAGGACATGATGAAACACTTCGATATATTAAAATGCAATTTATTTATTTTACTCCATTCCAAGACACTGTGTATGTCATCTTGGAGTTTTAAACAATCGGCGACAGATTTAATTTCTCGAAAAATTTTCAAATCGTCGGCAAACAAGAGACTATTGGAATATTTGATATTTTTAGTAATATCATTTATAAAAATTGTAAATAATAACGGCCCTAGGATGGAACCCTGAGGAACTCCAGATGGTGTGAAGAACTTACTGGATTGGAAGAGTCCATAAGTTACGAACTGTTGTCTTTTGGAAAGATAGCTATTAAAAAATTGGACTAAGGTGTCACTTAGACCAATTTTACGAAGTTTTACTAAAAGAATCGAATGATCAACTTTGTCAAAAGCTTTTGAAAAATCACTGTATGCAGAGTCAACTTGAAAACCTTTATCCAGGGATTTTGAGACGTAGTTTGTGAACACCATAAGATTTGTATTGGTTGAACGTGCCGGTCTAAAACCATGTTGCTCATTAATCACGAAGGGTTCAATTTTTGGATTAATAAGTGAATGGATTAATGATTCGAATGCCTTAGCAGGAGCTGACAATATTGCAACTGGTCTGTAGTTTTCCACAGATGATTTGACACCTTTTTTGAAAACTGGGGAAATTTTCGAAGTTTTCCAGAGTTCAGGAAATACACATTTTTTCAGCGACATATTAAAAATTACCGATAATGGATTTTTAAGTATGTGATTACAACCTTTGAGAATAAATGTGGGAACGTAATCCGGACCCTGAGATGTAGTATTTTTAAGTCTTGAAATTGACATAAACACGTCATTTTCGTCAATATGAGAAATGGAAATATCCTGGGCTCCTTAGTGTGAGATATCACAATAACTATCAACGACATTTTGCGAAGAGGAAACGTTATAAACAGAACGAAAATTGTCTGCGAAAGCATTTGCAACTTCAGAATTTTGCACAGTCTGTCCTCGCCATGTCATAGAATCAATGATTCCACCATCCTGACGTTTGGACTTTATATATTTCCAAAAGTATTCAGGATTGTGAAGAATATTCGATTCCATTTCGGCGATATACGACTTGTATGCAGACTGTACATTACGTTTCACGATAGCTCGATACTGACTAAAAGAATTGTAATCATTCGAACTACCCGAAGACTTCCATTTTTTATGGTACCGATGCTTTGTTTTGATATCGCCGACGATCTCTCGAGTAAACCACTTCGGATATCGCCTTCCACTAACAGCCTGGGCTTTCCTCGGAAAACATCTATCGAAACACGAGTACAGTAAATCATAAAAAGAGTTAACAGCATCATTCACATCCGTTGCCATCCCAATACACTCCCAGTTGATTTGGCTCAGTGTTTCATAAAAGTGAACAAAGTCTCCATTGGCAAAATTCCACCCTCTCCATGACACTGTATTCACGGATGGTACATCCGTACGAGTCCGCAGCGACTGGTAAGTGTATTCAAATTGTAATGCGGGATGGTACGGATCTTCAGATGTAAGGGGAGATTCGCTTCGAGAAACGGATATCGGAGTAGTTGACAATATTAAATCTAAGACGCGATCTTTAGAATTAAGAATGTCATTATACTGAGTGAGCCCCAAAACTGAGCACAAGAAATTGAGTTCGATTGTAACTCCGTCCTGAACCGAGTGCATGTTAAAATCTCCCAGTATAATAACACGCTTGTTTGCAAATAAATGCGCATTCGAATAAATATTATTAAAGAATATGTTACAACTCTCCGGACTACTGTGTGGAGGAAAATACACCACACATAAAAAGATCGTAATGTCTCTATACGATAACTTCAGCCAAAGGTCTTCATTAATGGTTTCTAAAGCAGACAATCTTTGAATATTCAAATATTGTCTGTTTCGCACCGCCAATAAACACCCTCCGCCTCGTTTATGCGCAATTGCAGAGGATTCACGATCTCTTCTATAAACCGAAAAGTCATTAGTGAAGAGTTCCGAGTTGAGAACGCTTTCACTAATCCACGTCTCCGTCAAACATATTATATCAAAATCACAGGTAGCTACTTCGTTATAAAACATAGAACATTTACTGTTTAGGCCCCGTGTATTCTGATATAAACATTTTAGCGAAAAAGCGCGAGAGACAGAAGGAGTACGCGCTAGGCCTAGTCAGTTATTTCCGACAGTAGGAAGCCGCGGCGCCCTCACTCTGTTCTCCCACTCCTTCACATAGGAGTAACGTGGCCAGTGACTAGCCTTCAAAACCTCACCAACACAATTAGTTGGTATTCCAATTTTGAAGGAAGCGTATTCCCCCTTCGATCTGATTTTATGAACTGTGAATGATGCCGATGCTGAGGAAACTAGCGACCTAATATAATTCAACATATCTTCTTCCGATGTATCGCTGTGGAACGGATAGCAGTGAAATTGTTTAGTCTCGACATCGCTTTTCTTCCCTCGTATTCCCTGTTGCCTTTTATGACTAACGGTTCTCCAACTACCGGAGTCGTTTTGAGAAGGGTCAGTAGCCGGTGATGAGGTAACAATGTCGGCAAAGGTTAGAGGGACGACGGTATCGGCAGTAGATGTAGAGGCAGTAGCAGAAGCTATAACCGCAGGAGATTCCAGGGTTGTAGCGTGAGCAGCGTTGGCGGCGGTGATGGCGGTGGCAGTGGTGGCAGTGGTGGCAGTGGTAGCAGTGGTGGTGGCGGTGGCAAAAGAGGCAGTGGCGGTAGCGGTGGTGGTGGCGGCAGAGGAGCCAATGATAGCAGAAGCGGCATCTGTGGCTGCGGTGGCGGCGATGGAAGCGGTGGTCTTGATTTTGGAGGCTCTTAGAACCCTCGTGCTTGTGGTGGGAGTAGCGGGACTCTTTTTTCCAGCAATTGTTTTTTTTCCTACCGGTGGATTCGTGGACTTAGAACCTCTAACGACCGGTATTTTTGGCGAATTAAGATCGCGAGTAATGGATGTGCCTGGCATTGGTGCAGCAAGTGAGACAGACGGGGTAGACGATACACCGAGTGTGCTCATCAAAACCTCTACCTGACGAGTTAACATGTTAATGGCATCCGTCTGTGCCAATAACAATTGCATAACGTTCTCATTCCCAGAACACATTTCTGTCGAACACATTTTTATGCGGAGAATGGCAACAAGCAGTAGGTAATAAAAATAGGGCCGGGTAAATAGCGGGTAGATGCGGTCGTACAGCTCTCGGCGAAGAGTAGGTAAAATGCTTAATACAATCTTAAACACGTGTCAACTGAACTAGTGAATATTCGTAGGAGAGAGTTAAGTTGTACGTAAAAAAAAATGGTTAAATACTTAAAAAACAGATAAAACAGTCACCCTTTTCACTGAATTTATATAAAAATGAAGGAAAAACACGTATAATATTTTATTTCACTTTTATTTTAATAAAAAACGAGTGAAACTATTAAAAATAAAAGAGAATGCCGGAGCTGACACAAACACGACCGAGCGCACTTGAGTGTGGACAATGATATAGTTCTTACTGACGTGCCATTGACATATTTCTCACAAACGTTATATGGCTGTATTTCTCAAATATTTCAGAATGACTTATTTCTCACGTATGTAATTTTGACATATTTCTCACATATGTCTCATTGACATATTTTTCTCATACGTTAGAATGACATGTTTCTCACAAACGTCACATTAACATATAATCAAAAACGTCAAACTTACACCTAGCAACCATTGTTACTTCAATTCTTCTGTTATTTCAATATGACAAACGTTAACGTGTTATAGTTAACTATGTTACGTGACTCATTCTGAAATATTTGAGAAATACAGCCATATAACGTTTGTGAGAAATATGTCAATTGCACGTCAGAACAATATCCTTGTGACGTCATTGGCACGTAAGTAAGAATTATGTTATTATGACGTATGTGAAAATACGACGTTATGACGGTTTTGTGAAATATGCCATTCTAACGTATGATAGAAAAACGTAAATGTGACCTCTGAGAGAAATATGTAATTAGCACGTACGTGAGAAGATGTCTTTTTGACCAAAGTGAAAAGTAAGCCAATCGCAAGTAAGTGAGAAAAATGTTATTGTGACTTTTGAGAAAATATGTCATTAAGACGTATTTTTGTCATTCGCACGTATGTGAGAAATGTGTAAGTTTGACGTTTTTGATAATATGTCAATGTGACGTTTGTGAGAAATATGTGAGAAATATGTCATTCTAACGTATGAGAAAAATATATAACGCAATGACATGAGAACATATGTGAGAAATATGTCAAAATTACATACGTGAGAAATAAGTCATTTTGAAATATTTGAGAAATACAGCCATATAACGTTTGTGAGAAATATGTCAATGGCACGTCAGTGAGAACTGTATCATTGTGACATCATTGGCACGTAAGTAAGAATTATGTTATTATGACGTATGTGAAAATACGACGTTATAACGGTTTTGTGAAATATGCCATTCTAACGTATGAGAAAATTATGTCAATGAGACATATGTGAGAAATATGTCAAAATTACATACGTGAGAAATAAGTCATTCTGAAATATTTGAGAAATACAGCCATATAACGTTGGTGAGAAATATGTCAATGGCACGTCAGTGAGAACTATATCATTGTGACGTCATTGGCACGTAAGTAAGAATTATGATATTATTACGTATATGAAAATACGACGTTATAACGGTTTTGTGAAATATGCCATTCTAACGTATGAGAAAAATATGTCAATGAGACATACTCGTATGTGAGAAATATGTCAAAATTACATACGTGAGAAATAAGTCATTCTGAAATATTTGAGAAATACAGCCATATAAGGTTTGTGAGAAATATGTCTATGGCACGTCAGTGAGAACTATATCCTTGTGACGTCATTGGCACGTAAGTAAGAGTTATGTTATTATGACGTATGTGAAAATACGACGTTATGACGGTTTTGTGAAATATGCCATTCTAACGTATGATAGAAAAACGTAAATGTGACCTCTGAGAGAAATATGTAATTAGCACGTACGTGAGAAGATGTCTTTTTGACCAAAGTGAAAAGTAAGCCAATCGCAAGTAAGTGAGAAAAATGTTATTGTGACTTTTAAGAAAATATGTCATTAAGACGTATTTTTGTCATTCGCATGTATGTGAGAAATGTGTAAGTTTGACGTTTTTGATAATATGTCAATGTGACGTTTGTGAGAAATATGTCATTCTAACGTATGAGAAAAATATGTCAATGAGACATATGTGAGAAATATGTCAAAATTACATACGTGAGATATAAGTCATTCTGAAATATTTGAGAAATACAGCCATATAACGTTGGTGAAAAATATGTCAATGGCACGTCAGTGAAAACTATATCATTGTGACGTCATTGGCACGTAAGTAAGAATTATGTTATTATGACGTATGTGAAAATACGACGTTATAACGGTTTTGTGAAATATGCCATTCTAACGTATGAGAAAAATATGTCAATGAGACATATGTGAGAAATATGTCAAAATTACATACGTGAGAACTAAGTCATTCTGAAATATTTGAGAAATACAGCCATATAACGTTTGTGAGAAATATGTCAATGGCACGTCAGTGAGAACTTTATCATTGTGACGTCATTGGCACGTAAGTAAGAATTATGTTTTTATGACGTATGTGAAAATACGACGTTATAACGGTTTTGTGAAATATGCCATTCTAACGTATGAGAAAAATATGTCAATGAGACATACTCGTATGTGAGAAATATGTCAAAATTACATACGTGAGAAATAAGTCATTCTGAAATATTTGAGAAATACAGCCATATAACGTTTGTGAGAAATATGTCTATGGCACGTCAGTGAGAACTATATCATTGTGACGTCATTGGCACGTAAGTAAGAATTATGTTATTATGACGTATGTGAAAATACGACGTTATATCGGTTTTGTGAAATATGCCATTCTAACGTATGAGAAAAATATGTCAATGAGACATATGTGAGAAATATGTTAAAATTACATACGTGAGAACTAAGTCTTTCTGAAATATTTGAGAAATACAGCCATATAACGTTTGTGAGAAATATGTCAATGGCACGTCAGTGAGAACTTTATCATTGTGACGTCATTGGCACGTAAGTAAGAATAATGTTATTATGACGTATGTGAAAATACGACGTTATAACGGTTTTGTGAAATATGCCATTCTAACGTATGAGAAAAATATGTCAATGAGACATACGAGTATGTGAGAAATATGTCAAAATAACATACGTGAGAAATAAGTCATTCTGAAATATTTGAGAAATACAGCCATATAACGTTTGTGAGAAATATGTCTATGGCACGTCAGTGAGAACTATATCCTTGTGACGTCATTGGCACGTAAGTAAGAATTATGTTATTATGGCGTATGTGAAAATACGACGTTATGACGGTTTTGTGAAATATGCCATTCTAACGTATGATAGTAAAACGTAAATGTAACCTCTGAGAGAAATATGTAATCAGCACGTACGTGAGAAGATGTCTTTTTGACCAAAGTGAAAAGTAAGCCAATCGCAAGTAAGTGAGAAAAATGTTATTGTGACCCTTTGAGAAAATATGTCATTAAGACGTATTTTCGTCATTCGCACGTATGTGAGAAATGTGTAAGTTTGACGTTTTAGATAATATGTCAATGTGACTAATGTGAGAAATATGTCATTCTAACGTATGAGAAAAATATGTCAATGAGACATATGTGAGAAATATGTCAAAATTACATACGTGAGATATAAGCAATTCTGAAATATTTGAGAAATACAGCAATATTACGTTTGTGAGAAATATGTCAATGGCACGTCAGTGAGAACTATATCATTGTGACGTCATTGGCACGTAAGTAAGAATTATGTTATTATGACGTATGTGAAAATACGAGGTTATAACGGTTTTGTGAAATATGCCATTCTAACGTATGAGATGAATATGTCAATGACACATATGTGAGAAATATGTCAAAATTACATACGTGAGAAATAAGTCATTCTGAAATATTTGAGAAATACAGCCATATAACGTTGGTAAGAAATATGTCAATGGCACGTCAGTGAGAACTATATCATTGTGACGTCATTGGCACGTAAGTAAGAATTATGATATTATGACGTATGTGAAAATACGACGTTATAACGGTTTTGTGAAATATGCCATTCTAACGTATGAGAAAAATATGTCAACGAGACATATGTGAGAAATATGTCAAAATTACATACGTGAGAAATAAGTCATTCTGAAATATTTGAGAAATACAGCCATATAACGTTTGTGAGAAATATGTCTATGGCACGTCAGTGAGAACTATATCCTTGTGACGTCATTTGCACGTAAGTAAGAATTATGTTATTATGACGTATGTGAAAATACGACGTTATAACGGTTTTGTGAAATATGCCATTCTAACGTATGAGAAAAATATGTCACTGAGACATATGTGAGAAATATGTCAAAATTACATACGTGAGAAATAAGTCATTCTGAAATATTTGAGAAATACAGCCATATAACGTTTGTGAGAAATATGTCTATGGCACGTCAGTGAGAACTATATCCTTGTGACGTCATTGGCACGTAAGTAAGAATTATGTTATTATGACGCATGTGAAAATACGACGTTATGACGGTTTTGTGAAATATGCCATTCTAACGTATGATAGAAAAACGTAAATGTGACCTCTGAGAGAAATATGTAATCAGCACGTACGTGAGAAGATGTCTTTTTGACCAAAGTGGAAAGTAAGCCAATCGCAAGTAAGTGAGAAAAATGTTATTGTGACTTTTGAGAAAATATGTCATTAAGACGTATTTTTGTCATTCGCACGTATGTGAGAAATGTGTAAGTTTGACGTTTAATGATAATATGTCAATGTGACGTTTGTGAGAAATATGTCATTCTAACGTATGAGAAAAATATGTTAATGAGACACATGTGAGAAATATGTCAAAATTACATACGTGAGAAATAAGTCATTTTGAAATATTTGAGCAATACAGCCATATAACGTTTGTGAGAAATATGTCAATGGCACGTCAGTGAGAACTATATCATTGTGACGTCATTGGCACGTAAGTAAGAATTATGCTATAACGACGTATTTGAAAAAATGACGTTATAACGGTTTTGTGAAATATGCCATTCTAACGTATGAGAAAAATATGTCAATGAGACATATGTGAGAAATATGTCAAAATTACATACGTGAGAAATAAGTCATTCTGAAATATTTGAGAAATACAGCCATATAAGGTTTGTGAGAAATATGTCTATGGCACATCAGTGAGAACTATATCCTTGTGACGTCATTGGCACGTAAGTAAGAATTATGTTATTATGACGTATGTGAAAATACGACGTTATGACGTTTTTGTGAAATATGCCATTCTAACGTATGATAGAAAAACGTAAATGTGACCTCTGAGAGAAATATGTAATCAGCACGTACGTGAGAAGATGTATTTTTGACCAAAGTGAAAAGTAAGCCAATCGCAAGTAAGTGAGAAAAATGTTTTTGTGACTTTTGAGAAAATATGTCATTGAGACGTATTTTTGTCATTCGCATGTATGTGAGAAATGTGTAAGTTTGACGTTTTTGATAATATGTCAATGTGACGTTTGTGAGAAATATGTCATTCTAACGTAAGAGAAAAATATGTCAATGAGACATATGTGAGAAATATGTCAAAATTACATACGTGAGAAATAAGTCATTCTGAAATATTTGAGAAATACAGCCATATAACGTTTGTGAGAAATATGTCAATGGCATGTCAGTGAGAACTATATCATTGTGGCGTCATTGGCACGTAAGTAAGAATTATGTTATTATGACGTATGTGAAAATACGACGTTATAACGGTTTTGTGAAATATGCCATTCTAACGTATGAGAAAAATATGTCAATGAGACATATATGAGAAATATGTCAAAATTACATACGTGAGAACTAAGTCATTCTGAAATATTTGAGAAATACAGCCATATAACTTTTGTGAGAAATATGTCAATGGCACGTCAGTGAGAACTTTATCATTGTGACGTCATTGGCACGTAAGTAAGAATTATGTTATTATGACGTATGTGAAAAAATGACGTTATAACGGTTTTGTGAAATATGCCATTCTAACGTATGAGAAAAATATGTCAATGAGACATATGTGAGAAAAATGTCAAAATTACATACGTGAGAAATAAGTCATTCTGAAATATTTGAGAAATACAGCCATATAACGTTTGTGAGAAATATGTCTATGGCACGTCAGTGAGAACTATATCCTTGTGACGTCATTGGCACGTAAGTAAGAATTTGGTTATTATAACGTATGTGAAAATACGACGTTATGACGGTTTTGTGAAATATCCCATTCTAACGTATGATAGAAAAACGTAAATGTGACCTCTGAGAATAATATGTAATTAGCATGTACGTGAGAAGATGTCTTTTTGACCAAAGTGAAAAGTAAGCCAATCGCAAGTTAGTGAGAAAAATGTTATTCTGACTTTTGAGAAAATATGTCATTAAGACGTATTTTTGTCATTCGCACGTATGTGAGAAATGTGTAAGTTTGACGTTTTTGATAATATGTCAATGTGACGTTTGTGAGAAATATGTCATTCTAACGTATGGGAAAAATATGTCAATGAGACATATGTGAGAAATATGTCAAAATTACATACGTGAGAAATAAGTCATTCTGAAATATCTGAGAAATACAGCCATATAACGTTGGTGAGAAATATGTCAATGGCACGTCAGTGAGAACTATATCATTGTGACGTCATTGGCGCGTAAGTAAGAATTATGATATTATAACGTATATGAAAATACGACGTTATAACGGTTTTGTGAAATATGCCATTCTAACGTATGAGAAAAATATGTCAATGAGACATACGAGTATGTGATAAATATGTCAAAATACATACGTGAGAAATAAGTCATTCTGAAATATTTGAGAAATACAGCCATATAACGTTGGTGAGAAATATGTCAATGGCACGTCAGTGAGAACTATATCCTTGTGACGTCATTGGCACCAAAGTAAGAATTATGTTATTATGACGTATGTGAAAATACGACGTTATAACGGTTTTGTGAAATATGCCATTCTAACGTATGATAGAAAAACGTTAATGTGACTTCTGAGAGAAATATGTAATCAGCACGTACGTGAGAAGATGTCTTTTTGACCAAAGTGAAAAGTAAGCCAATCGCAAGTAAGTGAGAAAAATGTTATTGTGACTTTTGAGAAAATATGTCATTAAGACTTATTTTTGTCATTCGCACGTATGTGAGAAATGTGTAAGTTTGACGTTTTTGATAATATGTCAATGTGACGTTTGTGAGAAATATGTCATTCTAACGTATGAGTAAAATATGTCAATGAGACATATGTGAGAAATATGTCAAAATTACATACTTGAGAAATAAGTCATTCTGAAATATTTGAGAAATACAGCCATATAACGTTTGTGAGAAATATGTCAATGGCACGTCAGTGAGAACTATATCATTGTGACGTCATTGGCACGTAAGTAAGAATTATGTTATTATGACGTATGTGAAAATACGACGTTATGACGGTTTTGTGAAATATGCCATTCTAACGTATGATAGTAAAACGTAAATGTGACCTCTGAGAGAAATATGTAATCAGCACGTACGTGAGAAGATGTCTTTTTGACCAAAGTGAAAAGTAAGCTAATCGCAAGTAAGTGAGAAAAATGTTATTGTGACTTTTGAGAAAATATGTCATTAAGACGTATTTTTGTCATTCGCACGTATGTGAGAAATGTGTAAGTTTGACGTTTTAGATAATATGTCAATGTGACGTTTGTGAGAAATATGTCATTCTAACGTATGAGAAAAATATGTCAATGAGACATATGTGAGAAATATGTCAAAATTGCATACGTGAGATATAAGTCATTCTGAAATATTTGAGAAATACAGCAATATTACGTTTGTGAGGAATATGTCAATGGCACGTCAGTGAGAACTATATCATTGTGACGTCATTGGCACGTAAGTAAGAATTATGATATTATTACGTATATGAAAATACGACGTTATAACGGTTTTGTGAAATATGCCATTCTAACGTATGATAGAAAAACGTAAATGTGACCTCTGAGAGAAATATGTAATTAGCACGTACGTGAGAAAATATCTTTTTGACCAAAGTGAAAAGTAAGCCAATCGCAAGTATGTGAGAAAAATGTTATTGTGACTTTTGAGAAAATATGTCATTAAGTAGTATTTTTGTCATTCGCACGTATGTGAGAAATGTGTTAGTTTGACGTTTTTGATAATATATCAATGTGACGTTTGTGAGAAATTATTATAAATCAAACGCTTGAGTCATAGATACGAACTAAACTTTTATTGTTAGATAGTACAGTATTACATGTATTCAAAGATAGATGGCGCTACTGATATTGTCGATACATAAAATAACACCCCTACTTATCGCAATATCCACTATCACACATAAATATAAATTTAATCTAAACAAACTATCCCAAGAAGTAACATAAATTTATAATGCTTTGCTGAACATAAACTTTTCGTTAAAATATCAGCTGGCATATCAGCTGTTGGCACATACAGTACTTAAACAATTTTATCTTTTACTAAATCACGACAAAAATGATATTTGATATCAATATGCTTTGTACGTTTATGAAAGACTGGGTTTGCACACAACTTCTGTGCGCCTTGGTTATCATTGATAATGCTTATTGTGTACATCTTATTGGTTATTTCATACTATAATTCCTTAAGATATAATGCTTCTCTACATGCCTCAGATAGACCAATATACTCTGATTCAGTACTGGAGAGGGCTACACATTTCTGTTTCCTACATTCCCATGATATTGCACCATGAGACAACAAAAAACACATCCCAGTATATGATCTCCTATCTTCAGAGTTAGAAGCCCAATCAGCATCTACATAGCCTCTTATTTCTGAGTTACCATCTTTACAATATTTTATTCCATAAGATTTAGTTCTTTTAAGATATCTCAATACTCTCTTTGCATATTCCCAATGCTGTTTAGTGTGGCAATTATTGAATTGTAATATCTGGCCTAGTTAAGACTGACAGGTACATCAAACTGCCAATTAGTTGTTGATAGGGCACACATTTATTTACACCTACTTCACCCTTACTTGCATTTAATTTGACCTCCATAGGTGTATCAACAACCTTACTAAATTAAATTTGCTCAATAATTGATCAATATAAGTTTGCTGGCTCAAAGTTACATATCCTTTATCTTTGTTAAAGGTAACATTCATTCCAAGACATAGTTTAACATCACCTAAGTCTTTAATGCTAAACTTATTAGATAAAATCTGTTTCAAGCTCTTAGTTTCAGTTTTATCGTTGGAAAATATAAAGAAATCATAGACTGTTACAATGGTCTTACATTTGTTATTATCCTTTATATACATACATGGCTCTATCTTTCATAACCATTACTGATCAAACAATCATCTAGAGGCCTGCTTAAGTCCATAAATGGCCTTTTTAAGTTTTAATACTTTACTAACTGAACTACTATTATAACTGGTTTCCTCTAAATCACCATTTAAGAACGCAGTCTTAACATCTAAATGAGAGACCTAACTTTACCAAATAATAGTCTAAGAGTTGTATGTCTCACTACAGGCGAAAATGTTTCAGTATAGTCCACACCATGTTTTTGGGTGAAGCCCTTTGCGACTAGACGAGCACGGTAACGCACATTGTTTTCACTATCGTACTTTTTCCGCAACACCCACTTGCACTGCACTATAGTACCATCTTTTGGAACATCTACGACTGTAGCTCTTCCTGCACTGCCGCTAACCACTGTGCTTTCTCAGGTCCTTCCAAGGCTTCTTGCAACAATATCTCACCCGTGAACATCTGGTCACCTTCTATGCAAGCACTTGCAAATCCAAATCTGTCTGGCTGCTTTCTACGCTGAGGACCACTTATTGTGTTGACATTGTTGAGTATTATGGAGTCTTCACTGTCTGTTGCACCAGACTCTGAGCTATCCAATGTTTCATCTTCACAAGGTACATACATTTCCCCACTGTCATCCATGTTCAAGCTATCTGATTGTTCATGTGAATCTTCCTGAAGTGTCAAATCTTCTTCCCCTACTGGAACTGTATTCACATCATCTGAACAATGTTCCTGTACCTCCAGAAGATTATTCTCTGTCTCTATCTTCTCCAATACTATAACATCCCTACTGGTAGTGATGACATTAGACTTCGGGTTGTAAATCCTGTACCCTTTGACTTCATTAGAATAGCCGACAAGGATACATTTTTCAGCTTTTCTGTCCCATTTCAATCTCTTTTGTTTTGGCACATGTACCATAATTATACTACCAAAAATACGTAGGTGACTTACATCAGGCTTTCTGTCTGTCCATATCTCGAAAGGAGTTTTATAATTTAAGGATGTAGTCACAGTTCTGTTCTGTAAGTACACTGCAGTGTGTGCAGCCTCTGCCCAAAACCTTTTCTCGAGACCTGCATCGAACAACAGACACTTGGTTTTCTCAACAATAGTCCGGTTATATCGCTCCGAGAGTCCATTCTGCTCTGGCGTGTATGGGTTTGTTTTGTGATGTACTATTCCATGCGACATCAAAAAATCATCAAACTTGCTGTTGCAGAATTCTGTCCCATTGTCACTTCTCAAAATCTTAATCTTGCGATTAAGTTGATTCTCAACCTCTGCTTTGTATTGTTGAAAGCATTTCAACGCTTCATCCTTTGTTTTTAGGAAATAAATATATGTCATACGACTAAAATCATCGATGAACAGCATAAAGTATCTCGAACCACCTATTGACCGATTTTCCATTGGTCCACAGAGATCGGTATGCACAATATGTAACAACTCAGTACTTCTGCTACCTTCCTTGGGAAAAGGCAACCGGCTTTGCTTGCCCTCACAGCATGCGACACATGATGACTTGGACATATCAATCTTACTATCAATTGTCAATCCCTCTACAGCATCTTGCATCTTGTTCAAATACTGGCTGTTGACATGACCCAAACGTCGATGCCAAACTGCACTGGACACAGTCATTGCAGTTGCTGAACAATATTCAGACATATTCAGTTTATATACACCATTCAACAGACATGCTGTAGCCACAAGTACTCCTGCCTTATTGAAAATCTGACAACCATTGTTGTTAAATAAAACTTTGTTTCCTTTGGATATAAGTTGACTGACAGACAACAGATTTGTAGTCAACTTTGGTACGCACAATACACCTTCCACTGTAATATCGTATTCACAGGCGTGCGTCTTTGTCGTAATCTGCACATCTCCAGTACATAATACAGGTACTTTATTTTTGTTTGCCACGACAATTTCCTTAATCATAAGATCCCGCGACACATTTGACAACCATTCTTTGTTCGCGGTAAGATGAACACTCGCCCCGGAGTCAATATACCAATCGCTTTTGCAAAATTCACCATTCAAGAACACGGTGCTAAACGCATTACTGCTTGTACGCTCATTATTATTTGTATTCGATGAACTTTTGTTCGAAAATGTACATTGATTACTGTAATGGCCTTTTTGTTTACATCTATAGCATGTTATGACCTTTGGTTTTGACTTTGACATATGGGCATTGTCTTTGGTTGAAGTGCTACCAACTTTCCGGTTCTTCTTATAACTCGCAAACGCACCACTGGAATTGAAAGCGCTGCTGTCGCCTCCGTTTCCGCTTTCTTCCATGTCCAACAACTTTGTTTTAATGGCGTCTGCTGTCAATGGTATGCCGCAATGTTCGATCGCCATTATCATAGGGGAATATTTTTCTGTTAATCCCGCTAACAAAAGCGATGCGACCCACTCATCATTAATTTTGAAACCCGTACCACTCAATTTCTGGCTTGTTTCAATTATCTGTGTCACGTACGAAGTCATTGAAACACTATTCTCGAGTCGAATGGAAATCAAACTCCTCAGCAAACTGATCCTTCTCGTAAATCCTGAGTCATCGAATAGGTTCTTCAATTTCTTCCACAGCTCATGGGTCGTTTGTACATCTTTTATGTGTACGTACAGCGACGAATCTATTGTGAAAATAAGTTTGGCTCTGGTTTTTGCGTCACCTGCTGCTCCTATTTCTTCTGGTACTGTCTCCGACTTGATGCAATCAGACAGCCCCTCCAGAATTAAGAAATTCTCAGCCGCAAAAGCCCATTCACTGTAATTCTCCCGCCCTTTCAGTTTAGGCACACTGACATGATAGTTCGTCGTCATTTTCACAGTCACAGCGAAAATTATAGTTTATCTCAATCTGCAAAGTCTATTTCACTGATAATGTCCACGAAAATTGCGAGAAAAACTAAAAAATACTGGGCCCATAACCTATTATAAACCAAACTCTTGAGTCATAGACACGAACTAAACTTTTATTGTTACATAGTACAGTATTACATGTATTCAAAGATAGATGGCGCTACTGATATTGTCGATACATAAAATAACAGTCTATGAGACATATGTGAGAAATATGTCAAAATTACATACGTGAGAACTATGTCATTCTGAAATATTTGAGAAATACAGCCATATAACGTTTGTGAGAAATATGTCAATGGCACGTCAGTGAGAACTTTATCATTGTGACGTCATTGGCACGTATGTAAGAATTATGTTATTATGACGTATGTGAAAATACGACGTTATGACGGTTTTGTGAAATATGCCATTCTAACGTATGAGAAAAATATGTCAATGAGACATACGAGTATGTAATTTTGACATATTTCTCACATATGTCTCATTGGCACGTTAGTAAGAATTATGTTATTATGACGTATGTGAAAATACGACGTTATAACGGTTTTGTGAAATATGCCATTCTAACGTATGAGAAAAATATGTCAATGAGACATACGAGTATGTGAGAAATATGTCAAAATAACATACGTGAGAAATAAGTCATTCTGAAATATTTGAGAAATACAGCCATATAACGTTTGTGAGAAATATGTCAATGGCACGTCAGTGAGAACTGTATCATTGTGACGTCATTGGCACGTAAGTAAGAATTATGTTATAATGACGTATGTGAAAATACGACGTTATAACGGTTTTGTAAAATATGCCATTCTAACGTATGAGAAAAATATGTCAATGAGACATATGTGAGAAATATGTCAAAATTACATAGTCATTCTGAAATATTTGAGAAATACAGCCATATAACGTTGGTGAGAAATATGTCAATGGCACGTCAGTGAGGACTATATCATTGTGACGTCATAGGCACGTAAGTAAGAATTATGATATTATTACGTATATGAAAATACGACGTTATAACGGTTTTGTGAAATATGCCATTCTTACGTATGAGAAAAATATGTCAATGAGACATACTCGTATGTGAGAAATATGTCAAAATTACATACGTGAGAAATAAGTCATTCTGAAATATTTGAGAAATACAGCCATATAAGGTTTGTGAGAAATATGTCTATGGCACGTCAGTGAGAACTATATCCTTGTCACGTCATTGGCACGTAAGTAAGAATTATGTTATTATGACGTATGTGAAAATACGACGTTATAACGGTTTTGTGAAATATACCATTCTAACGTATGATAGAAAAACGTAAATGTGACCTCTGAGAGAAATATGTAATCAGCACGTACGTGAGAAGATGTCTTTTTGACCAAAGTGAAAAGTAAGCCAATCGCAAGTAAGTGAGAAAAATGTTTTTGTGACTTTTGAGAAAATATGTCATTAAGACGTATTTTTGTCATTCGCACGTATGTGAGAAATGTGCAAGTTTGACGTTTTTGATAATATGTCAATGTGACATTTGTGAGAAATATGTCATTCTAACGTATGAGAAAAATATGTCAATGAGACATATGTGAGAAATATGTCAAAATTACATAAGTGAGAAATAAGTCATTCTGAAATATTTGAGAAATACAGCCATATAACGTTTGTGAGAAATATGTCTATGGCACGTCAGTGAGAACAATATCCTTGTGACGTCATTGGCACGTAAGTAAGAATTATGTTATTATGACGTATGTGAAAATACGACGTTATAACGGTTTTGTGAAATATGCCATTCTAACGTATGATAGTAAAACGTAAATGTGACCTCTGAGAGAAATATGTATTCAGCACGTACGTGAGAAGATGTCTTTTTGACCAAAGTGAAAAGTAAGCCAATCGCAAGTAAGTGAGAAAAATGTTATTGTGACTTTTGAGAAAATATGTCATTAAGACGTATTTTTGTCATTCGCACGTATGTGAGAAATATGTAAGTTTGACGTTTTAGATAATATGTCAATGTTACTAATGTGAGAAATATGTCATTCTAACGTATGAGAAAAATATGTCAATGAGACATACTCGTATGTGAGAAATATGTCAAAATTACATACGTTAGAATTCAGTCATTCTGAAATATTTGAGAAATACAGCCATATAACGTTTGCGAGAAATATGTCTATGGCACGTCAGTGAGAACTATATCCTTGTGACGTCATTGGCACGTAAGTAAGAATTATGTTATTATGACGTATGTGAAAATACGACGTTATGACGGTTTTGTGAAATATGCCATTCTAACGTATGATAGTAAAACGTAAATGTGACCTTCGAGAGAAATATGTAATCAGCACGTACGTGAGAAGATGTCTTTTTGACCAAAGTGAAAAGTAAGCCAATCGCAAGTAAGTGAGAAAAATGTTATTGTGACTTTTGAGAAAATATGTCATTAAGACGTATTTTTGTCATTCGCATGTATGTGAGAAATGTGTAAATTTGACGTTTTTGATAATATGTCAATGTGACGTTTGTGAGAAATATGTCATTCTAACGTATGAGAAAAATATGTCAATGAGACATATGTGAGAAATATGTCAAAAATTCATACGTGAGAAATAAGTCATTTTGAAATATTTGAGAAATACAGCCATATAACGTTTGTGAGAAATATGTCAATGGCACGTCAGTGAGAACTATATCATTGTGACGTCATTGGCACGTAAGTAAGAATTATGTTATTATGACGTATGTGGAAATACGACGTTATAACGGTTTTGTGAAATATGCCATTCTAACGAATGAGAAAAATATGTCAATGAGACATACGAGTATGTGTAAAATATGTCAAAATTACATACGTGAGAAATAAGTCATTCTGAAATATTTGAGAAATACAGCCATATAACGTTGGTGAGAAATATGTCAATGGCACGTCAGTGAGAACTATATCATTTTGACGTCATTGGCACGTAAGTAAGAATTATGATATTATGACGTATGTGAAAATACGACGTTATAACGGTTTTGTGAAATATGCCATTCTAACGTATGAGAAAAATATGTCAATGAGACATATGTGAGAAATATGTCAAAATTACATACGTGAGAAATAAGTCATTCTGATATATTTGAGAAATACATAACGTTTGTGAGAAGCGTCTAATGTCAGTGAGAACTATATCCTTGTGACGTCATTGGCACGTAAGTAGAATTATGTTATTATGACGTATGTGAAAATACGACGTTATAACGGTTTTGTGAAATATGCCATTCTAACGTATGATAGAAAAACGCAAAATGTGACCCTCTGAGAGAAATATGTAATCAGCACGTACGTGAGAAGTTGTCTTTTGACCAAAGTGAAAAGTAAGCCAATCGCAAGTAAGTGAGAAAAATGTTATTGTGACTTTTGAGAAAATATGTCATTAAGACGTATTTTTGTCATTCGCACGTATGTGAGAAATGTGTAAGTTGACGTTTTTGATAATATATCAATGTGACGTTTGTGAGAAATATGTCATCATTCAACCTGAGAAAAAATGTCAATGAGACATATGTGAGAAATATGTCAATGGCACGTCGGTGAGAACTATATCACGTGACGTCATTGGCACGTAAGTAAGAATTATGTTATTATGACGTATGTGAAAATACGACGTTATAACGGTTATGTGAAATATGCCATTCTAACGTATGAGAAAAATATGTCAATGAGACATATGTGAGAAATATGTCAAAATTACATACGAGAGAAATAATTCATTCTGAAATATTTGAGAAATACAGCCATATAACGTTTGTGAGAAATATGTCAATGGCACGTCAGTGAGAACTATATCATTGTGACGTCATTGGCACGTAAGTAAGAATTATGTTATAATGAAGTATGTGAAAATACGACGTTATAACGGTTTTGTGAAATATGCCATTCTAACGTATGAGAAAAAATATGTCAATGAGACATATGTGAGAAATATGTCAAAATTACATACGTGAGAAATAAGTCATTCTGAAATATTTGAGAAATACAGCCATATAACGTTGGTGAGAAATATGTCAATGGCACGTCAGTGAGAACTATATCATTGTGACGTCATTGGCACGTAAGTAAGAATTATGATATTATTACATATACGAAAATACGACGTTATAACGGTTTTGTGAAATATGCCATTCAAACGTATGAGAAAAATATGTCAATGAGACATACTCGTATGTGAGAAATATGTCAAAATTACATACGTGAGAAATAAGTCATTCTGAAATATTTGAGAAATACAGCCATATAAGGTTTGTGAGAAATATGTCTATGGCACGTCAGTGAGAACTATATCCTTGTGACGTCATTGGCACGTAAGTAAGAGTTATGTTATTATGACGTATGTGAAAATACGACGTTATGATGGTTTTGTGAAATATGCCATTCTAACGTATGATAGAAAAACGTAAATGTGACCTCTGAGAGAAATATGTAATTAGCACGTACGTGAGAAGATGTCTTTTTGACCAAAGTGAAAAGTAAGCCAATCGCAAGTAAGTGAGAAAAATGTTATTGTGACTTTTGAGAAAATATGTCATTAAGACGTATTTTTGTCATTCGCATGTATGTGAGAAATGTGTAAGTTTGACTTTTTGATAATATGTCAATGTGACGTTTGTGAGAAATATGTCATTCTAACGTATGAGAAAAATATGTCAATGAGACATATGTGAAAATATGTCAAAATTACATACGTGAGAAATAAGTCATTCTGAAATATTTGAGAAATACAGCCATATAACGTTTGTGAGAAATATATGGCACGTCAGTGAGAACTATATCCTTGTGACGTCATTGGCACGTAAGTTAGAATTATGTTATTATGACGTATGTGAAAATACGACGTTATGACGGTTTCGTGAAATATGCCATTCTAACTTATGATAGAAAAACGTAAATGTGACCTCTGAGAATAATATGTAATTAGCATGTACGTGAGAAGATGTCTTTTTGACCAAAGTGAAAAGTAAGCCAATCGCAAGTTAGTGAGAAAAATGTTATTGTGACTTTTGAGAAAATATGTCATTAAGACGTATTTTTGTCATTCGCACGTATGTGAGAAATGTGTAAGTTTGACGTTTTTGATAATATGTCAATGTGAGGTTTGTGAGAAATATGTCGTTCTAACGTATGAGAAAAATATGTCAATGAGACATATGGGAGAAATATGTCAAAATTACATACGTGAGAAATAAGTCATTTTGAAATATTTGAGAAATACAGCCATATAACGTTTGTGAGAAATATGTCAATGGCACGTCAGTGAGAACTGTATCATTGTGACGTCATTGGCACGTAAGTAAGAATTATGTTATAATGACGTATGTGAAAATACGACGTTATAACGGTTTTGTGAAATATGCCATTCTAACGTATGAGAAAAATATGTCAATGAGACATATGTGTGAGAAATATGTCAAAATTACATACGTGAGAAATAAGTCATTCTGAAATATTTAAGAAATACAGCCATATAAGGTTTGTGAGAAATATGTCAATGGCACGTCAGTGAGAACTATATCATTGTGACGTCATTGGCACGTAAGTAAGAATTATGATATTATTACGTATATGAAAATACGACGTTATAACGGTTTTGTGAAATATGCCATTCTAACGTATGAGAAAAACATGTCAATGAGACATACTCGTATGTGAGAAATATGTCAAAATTACATACGTGAGAAATAAGTCATTCTGAAATATTTGAGAAATACAGCCATATAAGGTTTGTGAGAAATATGTCTATGGCACGTCAGTGAGAACTATATCCTTGTGACGTCATTGGCACGTAAGTAAGAATTATGTTATTATGACGTATGTGAAAATACGACGTTATGACGGTTTTGTGAAATATGCCATTCTAACGTATGATAGAAAAACGTAAATGTGACCTCTGAGAATAATATGTAATTAGCATGTACGTGAGAAGATGTCTTTTTGACCAAAGTGAAAAGTAAGCCAATCGCAAGTAAGTGAGAAAAATGTTATTGTGACTTTTGAGAAAATATGTCATTAAGACGTATTTTTGTCATTCGCACGTATGTGAGAAATGTGTAAGTTTGACGTTTTTGATAATATATCAATGTGACGTTTGTGAGAAATATGTCATTCTAACCTATGAGAAAAATATGTCAATGAGACATATGTGAGAAATATGTCAATGGCACGTCAGTGAGAACTATATCATTGTGACGTCATTGGCACGTAAGTAAGAATTATGTTATTATGACGTATGTGAAAATACGACGTTATAACGGTTATGTGAAATATGCCATTCTAACGTATGAGAAAAATATGTCAATGAGACATATGTGAGAAATATGTCAAAATTACATACGAGAGAAATAAATCATTCTGAAATATTTGAGAAATACAGCCATATAACGTTTGTGAGAAATATGTCAATGGCACGTCAGTGAGAACTATATCATTGTGACGTCATTGGCACGTAAGTAAGAATTATGTTATTATGACGTATGTGAAAATACGACGTTATAACGGTTTTGTGAAATATGCCATTCTAACGTATGAGAAAAATATGTCAATGAGACATATGTGAGAAATATGTCAAAATTACATACGTGAGAAATAAGTCATTCTGAAATATTTGAGAAATACAGCCATATAACGTTGGTGAGAAATATGTCAATGGCACGTCAGTGAGAACTATATCATTGTGACGTCATTGGCACGTAAGTAAGAATTATGATATTATTACATATACGAAAATACGACGTTATAACGGTTTTGTGAAATATGCCATTCAAACGTATGAGAAAAATATGTCAATGAGACATACTCGTATGTGAGAAATATGTCAAAATTACATACGTGAGAAATAAGTCATTCTGAAATATTTGAGAAATACAGCCATATAAGGTTTGTGAGAAATATGTCTATGGCACGTCGGTGAGAACTATATCCTTGTGACGTCATTGGCACGTAAGTAAGAGTTATGTTATTATGACGTATGTGAAAATACGACGTTATGACGGTTTTGTGAAATATGCCATTCTAACGTATGATAGAAAAACGTAAATGTGACCTCTGAGAGAAATATGTAATTAGCACGTACGTGAGAAGATGTCTTTTTGACCAAAGTGAAAAGTAAGCCAATCGCAAGTAAGTGAGAAAAATGTTATTGTGACTTTTGAGAAAATATTTCATTAAGACGTATTTTTGTCATTCGCATGTATGTGAGAAATGTGTAAGTTTGACGTTTTTGATAATATGTCAATGTGACGTTTGTGAGAAATATGTCATTCTAACGTATGAGAAAAATATGTCAATGAGACATATGTGAGAAATATGTCAAAATTACATACGTGAGAAATAAGTCATTCTGAAATATTTGAGAAATACAGCCATATAACGTTTGTGAGAAATATGTCTATGGCACGTCAGTGAGAACTATATCCTTGTGACGTCATTGGCACGTAAGTTAGAATTATGTTATTATGACGTATGTGAAAATACGACGTTATGACGGTTTCGTGAAATATGCCATTCTAACTTATGATAGAAAAACGTAAATGTGACCTCTGAGAATAATATGTAATTAGCATGTACGTGAGAAGATGTCTTTTTGACCGAAGTGAAAAGTAAGCCAATCGCAAGTTAGTGAGAAAAATGTTATTGTGACTTTTGAGAAAATATGTCATTAAGACGTATTTTTGTCATTCGCATGTATGTGAGAAATGTGTAAGTTTGACGTTTTTGATAATATGTCAATGTGACGTTTGTGAGAAATATGTCATTCTAACGTATGAGAAAAATATGTCAATGAGACATATGTAAGAAATATGTCAAAATTACATACGTGAGAAATAAGTCATTCTGAAATATTTGAGAAATACAGCCATATAACGTTTGTGAGAAATATGTCAATGGCACGTCAGTGAGAACTATATCATTGTGACGTCATTGGCACGTAAGTAAGAATTATGTTATTATGACGTATGTGAAAATACGACGTTATAACGGTTTTGTGAAATATGCCATTCTAACGTATGAGAAAAATATCATGAGACATCAAAATTACATACGTGAGAACTAAGTCATTCTGAAATATTTGAGAAATACAGCCATATAACGTTTGTGAGAAATATGTCAATGGGACGTCAGTGAGAACTTTATCATTGTGACGTCATTGGCACGTAAGTAAGAATTATGTTATTATGACGTATGTGAAAATACGACGTTATAACGGTTTTGTGAAATATGCCATTCTAACGTATGAGAAAAATATGTCAATGAGACATATGTGAGAAATATGTCAAAATTACATACGTGAGAACTAAGTCATTCTGAAATATTTGAGAAATACAGCCATATAACGTTTGTGAGAAATATGTCAATGGCACGTCAGTGAGAACTTTATCATTGTGACGTCATTGGCACGTAAGTAAGAATTATGTTATTATGACGTATGTGAAAATACGACGTTATAACGGTGTTGTGAAATATGCCATTCTAACGTATGAGAAAAATATGTCAATGAGACATATGTGAGAAATATGTCAAAATTACACAGTCATTCTGAAATATTTGAGAAATACAGCCATATAACGTTGGTGAGAAATATGTCAATGGCACGTCAGTGAGAACTGTATCATTGTGACGTCATTGGCACGTAAGTAAGAATTATGATATTATTACGTATATGAAAATACGACGTTATAACGGTTTTGTGAAATATGCCATTCTTACGTATGAGAAAAATATGTCAATGAGACATACTCGTATGTGAGAAATATGTCAAAATTACATACGTGAGAAATAAGTCATTCTGAAATATTTGAGAAATACAGCCATATAAGGTTTGTGAGAAATATGTCTATGGCACGTCAGTGTGAACTATATCCTTGTGACGTCATTGGCACGTAAGTAAGAATTATGTTATTATGACGTATGTGAAAATACGACGTTATGACGGTTTTGTGAAATATGCCATTCTAACCTATGATAGAAAAACGTAAATGTGACCTCTGAGAGAAATATGTAATAAGCACGTACGTGAGAAGATGTCATTTTGACCAAAGTGAAAAGTAAGCCAAGTGCAAGTAAGTGAGAAAAATGTTATTGTGACTTTTGAGAAAATATGTCATTAAGACGTATTTTTGTCATTCGCATGTATGTTAGAAATGTGTAAGTTTGACGTTTTTGATAATATGTCAATGTGACGTTTGTGAGAAATATGTCATTCTAACGTATGAGAAAAATATGTCAATGAGACATACGAGTATGTGAGAAATATATGTCAAAATTACATACGTTAGAAATAAGTCATTCTGAAATGTTTGAGAAATACAGCCATATAATATTTGTGAGAAATATGTCTATGGCCCGTCAGTGAGAACTATATCATTGTGACGTCATTGGCACGTAAGTAAGAATAATGTTATTATGACGTATGTGAAAAAACGACGTTATAACGGTTTTGTGAAATATGCCATTCTAACGTATGAGAAAAATATGTCAATGAGACATATGTGAGAAATATGTCAAAATTACATACGTGAGATATAAGTCATTCTGAAATATTTGAGAAATACAGCAATATTACGTTTGTGAGAAATATGTCTATGGCACGTCAGTGAGAACTATATCATTGTGACGTCATTGGCACGTAAGTAAGAATTATGTTATTATGACGTATGTGAAAATATGACGTTATAACGGTTTTGTGAAATATGCCATTCTAACGTATGAGAAAAATATGTCAATTAGACATATGTGAGAAATATGTCAAAATTACATACGTGAGAAATAAGTCATTCTGAAATATTTGAGAAATACAGCCATATAACGTTGGTGAGAAATATGTCAATGGCACGTCAGTGAGAACTATATGATTGTGACGTCATTGGCACGAAAGTAAGAATTATGTTATTATGACGTATGTGAAAATACGACGTTATGAGGGTTTTGTGAAATATGCCATTCTAACGTATGATAGAAAAACGTCAATGTGACCTCTGAGAGAAATATGTAATTAGCACGTACGTGAGAAGATGTCTTTTTGACCAAAGTGAAAAGTAAGCCAATCGCAAGTAAGTGAGATAAATGTTATTGTGACTTTTGAGAAAATATGTCATTAAGACGTATTTTTGTCATTCGCATGTATGTGAGAAATGTGTAAGTTTGATGTTTTTGATAATACGTCAATGTGACGTTTGTGAGAAATATGTCATTCTAACGTATGAGAAAAATATGTCAATGAGACATATGTGAGAAATATGTCAAAATTACATAAGTGAGAAATAAGTCATTCTGAAATATTTGAGAAATACAGCCATATAACGTTTGTGAGAAATATGTCTATGGCACGTCAGTGAGAACTATATCCTTGTGACGTCATTGGCACGTAAGTAAGAATTATGTTATTATGACGTATGTGAAAATACGACGTTATAACGGTTTTGTGAAATATGCCATTCTAACGTATGAGAATAATATGTCAATGAGACATACGAGTATGTGAGAAATATGTCAAAATTACATACGTTAGAAATAAGTCATTCTGAAATATCATTCTGAAAAATTACATACGTTAGAAATAAGTCATTCTGAAATATTTGAGAAATACAGCCATATAACGTTTGTGAGAAATATGTCTATGGCACGTCAGTGAGAACTATATAATTGTGACGTCATTGGCACGTAAGTAATAATTATGTCATTATGACGTATGTGAAAATACGACGTTATAACGGTTTTGTGAAATATGCCATTCTAACGTATGAGAAAAATATGTCAATGAGACATACGAGTATGTGAGAAATATGTCAAAATTACATACGTTAGAAATAAGTCATTCTGAAATATTTGAGATATACAGCCATATAACGTTTGTGAGAAATATGTCAATGGCACGTCAGTGAGAACTATATAATTGTGACGTCATTGGCACGTAAGTAAGAATTATGTTATTATGCCGTATGTGAAAATACGACGTTATAACGGTTTTGTGAAATATGCCATTCTAACGTATGAGAAAAATATGTCAATGAGACATACGAGTATGTGAGAAATATGTCAAAATTACATACGTTAGAAATAAGTCATTCTGAAATATTTGAGAAATACAGCCATATAACGTTTGTGAGAAATATGTCTATGGCACGTCAGTGAGAACTATATCCTTGTGACGTCATTGGCACGTAAGTAAGAATTATGTTATTATGATATATGTGAAAATACGACGTTATGACGGTTTTGTGAAATATGCCATTCTAACGTATGATAGTAAAACGTAAATGTGACCTCTGAGAGAAATATGTAATCAGCATGTACGTGAGAAGATGTCTTTTTGACCAAAGTGAAAAGTAAGCCAATCGCAAGTAAGTGAGAAAAATGTTATTGTGACTTTTGAGAAAATATGTCATTAAGACGTATTTTTGTCATTCGCACGTATGTGAGAAATGTGTAAGTTTGACGTTTTAGATAATATGTCAATGTGACTAATGTGAGAAATATGTCATTCTAACGTATGAGAAAAATATGTCAATGAAACATATGTGAGAAATATGTTAAAATTACATACGTGAGAAATAAGTCATTTTGAAATATTTGAGAAATACAGCCATATAACGTTTGTGAGAAATATGTCAATGGCACGTCAGTGAGAACTATATCATTGTGACGTCATTGGCACGTAAGTAAGAATTATGATATTATTACGTATGTGAAAATACGACGTTATAACGGTTTTGTGAAATATGCCATTCTAACGTATGAGATAAATATGTCAATGAGACATATGTGAGAAATATGTCAAAATTAAATACGTGAGAAATAAGTCATTCTGAAATATTTGAGAAATACAGCCACATAACGTTGGTGAGAAATATGTCAATGGCACGTCAGTGAGAACTATATCATTGTGACGTCATTGGCACGTAAGTAAGAATTATGTTATTATGACGTATGTGAAAATACGACGTTATAACGGTTTTGTGAAATATGCCATTCTAACGTATGAGAAAAATATGTCAATGAGACATATGTGAGAAATATGTCAAAATTACATACGTAAGAAATAAGTCATTCTGAAATATTTGAGAAATACAGCCATATAAAGTTGGTGAGAAATATGTCAATGGCACGTCAGTGAGAACTATATCCTTGTGACGTCATTGGCACGTAAGTAAGAATTATGTTATTATGACGTATGTGAAAATACGACGTTATGACGGTTTTGTGAAATATGCCATTCTAACGTATGATAGAAAAATATGTCAATGAGACATATGTGAGAAATATGTCAAAATTACATACGTGAGATATTAGTCATTCTGAAATATTTGAGAAATACAGCAATATTACGTTTGTGAGAAATATGTCAATGGCATGTCAGTGAGAACTTTATCACTGTGACGTCATTGGCACGTAAGTAAGAATTATGATATTATTACGTATATGAAAATACGACGTTATAACGGTTTTGTGAAATATGCCATTCTAACGTATGAGAAAAATATGTCAATGAGACATACTCGTATGTGAGAAATATGTCAAAATTACATACGTGAGAAACAAGTCATTCTGAAATATTTGAGAAATACAGCCATATAAGGTTTGTGAGAAATATGTCTATGGCACGTCGGTGAGAACTTTATCATTGTGACGTCATTGGCACGTAAGTAAGAATTATGTTATTATGAAAATACGACGTTATAACGGTTTTGTGAAATATGCAATTCTAACGTATGAGAAAAATATGTCAATGAGACATATGTGAGAAATATGTCAAAATTACATACGTGAGAACTAAGTCATTTTGAAATATTTGAGAAATACAGCCATATAACGTTTGTGAGATATATGTCAATGGCACGTCAGTGAGAACTTTATCATTGTGACGTCATTGGCACGTAAGTAAGAATTATGTTATTATGACGTATGTGAAAATACGACGTTATAACGGTTTTGTGAAATATGCCATTCTAACGTATGAGAAAAATATGTCAATGAGACATACGAGTATGTGAGAAATATGTCAAAATTACATACGTGAGAAATAAGTCATTCTGAAATATTTGAGAAATACAGCCATATAACGTTTGTGAGAAATATGTCTATGGCACGTCAGTGAGAACTATATCCTTGTGACGTCATTGGCACGTAAGTAAGAATTATGTTATTATGACGAATATGTGAAAATACGACGTTATGACGGTTTTGTGAAATATGCCATTCTAACGTATGATAGAAAAACGTAAATGTGACCTCTGAGAGAAATATGTAATCAGCACGTACGTGAGAAGATGTCTTTTTGACCAAAGTGAAAAGGAAGCCAATCGCAAGTAAGTGAGAAAAATGTTATTGTGAATTTTGAGAAAATATGTCATTAAGACGTATTTTTGTCATTCGCACGTATGTGAGAAATGTGTAAGTTTGACGTTTTTGATAATATGTCAATGTGACGTTTGTGAGAAACATGTCATTCTAACGTATTTGAAAAATATGTCAATGAGACATATGTGAGAAATATGTCAAAATTACATACGTGAGAAATAAGTCATTCTGAAATATTTGAGAAATACAGCCATATAACTTCTTACTAACGTGCCAATGACGTCACAATGATATTGATCTCACTGACGTGCCATTGACATATTTCTCACAAACGATATATGGCTGTATACTCGTATATCAAATTTTTTAGAATGACTTATTTCTCACGTATGTAATTTTGACATATTTCTCACATATGTCTCATCGACATATTTTTCTCATACGTTAGAGTGACATATTTCTCACATTAGTCACATTGACAAATTATCAAAAACGTCAAACTTACACATTTCTCACATACGTGCGAATGACAAAAATACGTCTTAATGACATATTTTCTCAAAATTCACAATAACATTTTTCTCACTTACTTGCGATTGGCTTACTTTTCACTTTGGTCAAAAAGACATCTTCTCACGTACGTGCTGATTACATATTTCTCTCAGAGGTCACATTTACGTTTTTCTATCATACGTTAGAATGGCATATTTCACAAAACCGTCATAACGTCGTATTTTCACATACGTCATAATAACATAATTCTTACTTACGTGCCAATGACGTCACAAGGATATAGTTCTCACTGACGTGCCATAGACATATTTCTCACAAACGTTATATGGCTGTATTTCTCAAATATTTCAGAATGACTTATTTCTCACGTATGTAATTTTGACATATTTCTCACATATGTCTCATTGACATATTTTTCTCATACGTTAGAATGGCATATTTCACAAAACCGTTATAACGTCGTATTTTCACATACGTCATAATAACATAATTCTTACTTACGTGCCAATGACGTCACAATGATAAAGTTCTCACTGACGTGCCATTGACATATATCTCACAAACGTTATATGGCTGTATTTCTCAAATATTTCAAAATGACTTGGTTCTCACGTATGTAATTTTGACATATTTCTCACATATGTCTCATTGACATATTTTTCTCATACGTTAGAATTGCATATTTCACAAAACCGTTATAACGTCGTATTTTCATAATAACATAATTCTTACTTACGTGCCAATGACGTCACAATGATAAAGTTCTCACCGACGTGCCATAGACATATTTCTCACAAACCTTATATGGCTGTATTTCTCAAATATTTCAGAATGACTTGTTTCTCACGTATGTAATTTTGACATATTTCTCACATACGAGTATGTCTCATTGACATATTTTTCTCATACGTTAGAATGGCATATTTCACAAAACCGTTATAACGTCGTATTTTCATATACGTAATAATATCATAATTCTTACTTACGTGCCAATGACGTCACAGTGATAAAGTTCTCACTGACATGCCATTGACATATTTCTCACAAACGTAATATTGCTGTATTTCTCAAATATTTCAGAATGACTAATATCTCACGTATGTAATTTTGACATATTTCTCACATATGTCTCATTGACATATTTTTCTATCATACGTTAGAATGGCATATTTCACAAAACCGTCATAACGTCGTATTTTCACATACGTCATAATAACATAATTCTTACTTACGTGCCAATGACGTCACAAGGATATAGTTCTCACTGACGTGCCATTGACATATTTCTCACCAACTTTATATGGCTGTATTTCTCAAATATTTCAGAATGACTTATTTCTTACGTATGTAATTTTGACATATTTCTCACATATGTCTCATTGACATATTTTTCTCATACGTTAGAATGGCATATTTCACAAAACCGTTATAACGTCGTATTTTCACATACGTCATAATAACATAATTCTTACTTACGTGCCAATGACGTCACAAGGATATAGTTCTCACTGACGTGCCATTGACATATTTCTCACCAACGTTATGTGGCTGTATTTCTCAAATATTTCAGAATGACTTATTTCTCTACGTATTTAATTTTTGACATTTTCACATATGTTTCATTGAGATATTTATCTCTCATACGTGAATGGCATATTTCACAAACCCGTTATAACGTCGTATTTTCACATACGTAATAATAACATAATTCTTACTAACGTGCCAATGACGTCACAATGATATAGTTCTCACTGACGTGCCATTGACATATTTCTCACAAACGTTATATGGCTGTATTTCTCAAATATTTCAAAATGACTTATTTCTCACGTATGTAATTTTAACATATTTCTCACATATGTTTCATTGACATATTTTTCTCATACGTTAGAATGACATATTTCTCACATTAGTCACATTGACATATTATCTAAAACGTCAAACTTACACATTTCTCACATACGTGCGAATGACAAAAATACGTCTTAATGACATATTTTCTCAAAAGTCACAATAACATTTTTCTCACTTACTTGCGATTGGCTTACTTTTCACTTTGGTCAAAAAGACATCTTCTCACGTACATGCTGATTACATATTTCTCTCAGAGGTCACATTTACGTTTTACTATCATACGTTAGAATGGCATATTTCACAAAACCGTCATAACGTCGTATTTTCACATACGGCATAATAACATAATTCTTACTTACGTGCCAATGACGTCACAATGATATAGTTCTCACTGACGTGCCATTGACATATTTCTCACAAACGTTATATGGCTTTTTTTTTCAAATATTTCAGAATGACTTATTTCTAACGTATGTAATTTTGACATATTTCTCACATACTCGTATGTCTCATTGACATATTTTTCTCATACGTTAGAATGGCATATTTCACAAAACCGTTATAACGTCGTATTTTCACATACGGCATAATAACATAATTCTTACTTACGTGCCAATGACGTCACAATTATATAGTTCTCACTGACGTGCCATAGACATATTTCTCACAAACGTTATATGGCTGTATATCTCAAATATTTCAGAATGACTTATTTCTAACGTATGTAATTTTGACATATTTCTCACATACTCGTATGTCTCATTGACATATTTTTCTCATACGTTAGAATGGCATATTTCACAAAACCGTTATAACGTCGTATTTTCACATACGTCATAATGACATAATTATTACTTACGTGCCAATGACGTCACAATTATATAGTTCTCACTGACGTGCCATAGACATATTTCTCACAAACGTTATATGGCTGTATTTCTCAAATATTTCAGAATGACTTATTTCTAACGTATGTAATTTTTCAGAATGATATTTCAGAATGACTTATTTCTAACGTATGTAATTTTGACATATTTCTCACATACTCGTATGTCTCATTGACATATTTTTCTCATACGTTAGAATGGCATATTTCACAAAACCGTTATAACGTCGTATTTTCACATACGTCATAATAACATAATTCTTACTTACGTGCCAATGACGTCACAAGGATATAGTTCTCACTGACGTGCCATTGACATATTTCTCACCAACGTTATATGGCTGTATTTCTCAAATATTTCAGAATGACTATGTAATTTTGACATATTTCTCACATATGTCTCATTGACATATTTATCTCATACGTTAGAATGACATCTTTCACAAAACCGTTATAACGTCGTATTTTCACATACGTCATAATAACATAATTCTTACTTACGTGCCAATGACGTCACAATGATATAGTTCTCACTGACGTGCCATTGACATATTTCTCACAAACGTAATATGGCTGTATTTCTCAAATATTTCAGAATGACTTATATCTCACGTATGTAATTTTGACATATTTCTCACATATGTCTCATTGACATATTTTTCTCATACGTTAGAATGGCATATTTCACAAAACCGTTATAACGTCGTTTTTTCACATACGTCATAATAACATTATTCTTACTTACGTGCCAATGACGTCACAATGATATAGTTCTCACTGACGGGCCATAGACATATTTCTCACAAATATTATATGGCTGTATTTCTCAAACATTTCAGAATGACTTATTTCTAACGTATGTAATTTTGACATATATTTCTCACATACTCGTATGTCTCATTGACATATTTTTCTCATACGTTAGAATGACATATTTCTCACAAACGTCACATTGACATATTATCAAAAACGTCAAACTTACACATTTCTAACATACATGCGAATGACAAAAATACGTCTTAATGACATATTTTCTCAAAAGTCACAATAACATTTTTCTCACTTACTTGCACTTGGCTTACTTTTCACTTTGGTCAAAATGACATCTTCTCACGTACGTGCTTATTACATATTTCTCTCAGAGGTCACATTTACGTTTTTCTATCATAGGTTAGAATGGCATATTTCACAAAACCGTCATAACGTCGTATTTTCACATACGTCATAATAACATAATTCTTACTTACGTGCCAATGACGTCACAAGGATATAGTTCACACTGACGTGCCATAGACATTTCTCACAAACCTTATATGGCTGTATTTCTCAAATATTTCAGAATGACTTATTTCTCACGTATGTAATTTTGACATATTTCTCACATACGAGTATGTCTCATTGACATATTTTCTCATACGTAAGAATGGCATATTTCACAAAACCGTTATAACGTCGTATTTTCATATACGTAATAATATCATAATTCTTACTTACGTGCCAATGACGTCACAATGATACAGTTCTCACTGACGTGCCATTGACATATTTCTCACCAACGTTATATGGCTGTATTTCTCAAATATTTCAGAATGACTGTGTAATTTTGACATATTTCTCACATATGTCTCATTGACATATTTTTCTCATACGTTAGAATGGCATATTTCACAACACCGTTATAACGTCGTATTTTCACATACGTCATAATAACATAATTCTTACTTACGTGCCAATGACGTCACAATGATAAAGTTCTCACTGACGTCCCATTGACATATTTCTCACAAACGTTATATGGCTGTATTTCTCAAATATTTCAGAATGACTTAGTTCTCACGTATGTAATTTTGACATTTTTCTCACATATGTCTCATTGACATATTTTTCTCATACGTTAGAATGGCATATTTCACAAAACCGTTATAACGTCGTATTTTCACATACGTCATAATAACATAATTCTTACTTACGTGCCAATGACGTCACACTGATAAAGTTCTCACTGACGTGCCATTGACATATTTCTCACAAACGTTATATGGCTGTATTTCTCAAATATTTCAGAATGACTTAGTTCTCACGTATGTAATTTTGACATATTTCTCACATATGTCTCATTGACATATTTTTCTCCTACGTTAGAATGGCATATTTCACAAAACCGTTATAACGTCGTATTTTCACATACGTCATAATAACATAATTCTTACTTACGTGCCAATGACGTCACAAGGATATAGTTCTCACTGACGTGCCAAAGACATATTTCTCACAAACGTTATATGGCTGTATTTCTCAAATATTTCAGAATGACTTATTTCTCACGTATGTAATTTTGACATATTTCTTACATATGTCTCATTGACATATTTTTCTCATACGTTAGAATGACATATTTCTCACAAACGTCACATTGACATATTATCAAAAACGTCAAACTTACACATTTCTCACATACATGCGAATGACAAAAAAACGTCTTAATGACATATTTTCTCAAAAGTCACAATAACATTTTTCTCACTAACTTGCGATTGGCTTACTTTTCACTTCGGTCAAAAAGACATCTTCTCACGTACATGCTAATTACATATTATTCTCAGAGGTCACATTTACGTTTTTCTATCATAAGTTAGAATGGCATATTTCACGAAACCGTCATGACGTCGTATTTTCACATACGTCATAATAACATAATTCTAACTTACGTGCCAATGACGTCACAAGGATATAGTTCTCACTGACGTGCCATAGACATATTTCTCACAAACGTTATATGGCTGTATTTCTCAAATATTTCAGAATGACTTATTTCTCACGTGTGTAATTTTGACATATTTCTCACATATGTCTCATTGACATATTTTTCTCATACGTTAGAATGACATATTTCTCACAAACGTCACATTGACATATTATCAAAAACGTCAAACTTACACATTTCTCACATACATGCGAATGACAAAAATACGTCTTAATGAAATATTTTCTCAAAAGTCACAATAACATTTTTCTCACTTACTTGCGATTGGCTTACTTTTCACTTTGGTCAAAAAGACATCTTCTCACGTACGTGCTAATTACATATTTCTCTCAGAGGTCACATTTACGTTTTTCTATCATACGTTAGAATGGCATATTTCACAAAACCATCATAACGTCGTATTTTCACATACGTCATAATAACATAACTCTTACTTACGTGCCAATGACGTCACAAGGATATAGTTCTCACTGACGTGCCATAGACATATTTCTCACAAACCTTATATGGCTGTATTTCTCAAATATTTCAGAATGACTTATTTCTCACGTATGTAATTTTGACATATTTCTCACATACGAGTATGTCTCATTGACATATTTTTCTCATACGTTTGAATGGCATATTTCACAAAACCGTTATAACGTCGTATTTTCGTATATGTAATAATATCATAATTCTTACTTACGTGCCAATGACGTCACAATGATATAGTTCTCACTGACGTGACATTGACATATTTCTCACCAACGTTATATGGCTGTATTTCTCAAATATTTCAGAATGACTTATTTCTCACGTATGTAATTTGATATTTGTTATGGGTCACGACATATTTTTCTCATACGTTTGAATGGCATATTTCACAAAACCGTTATAACGTCGTATTTTCGTATATGTAATAATATCATAATTCTTACTTACATGCCAATGACGTCACAATGATATAGTTCTCACTGACGTGCCATTGACATATTTCTCACCAACGTTATATGGCTGTATTTCTCAAAT
>JAHDVF020000674.1:0-24777 GCA_022606425.2 Lepidostoma basale
GACCTCGTCGCCCGGTGGGAACCCATTCGAAACGTCAATATTGACGCCTCGTTCTCCCCAGCCACTGACCGTTCAAAAAAAGGCCTTGAGCCAAAACTCGCGAAGGCCAAAAAGCCACAGCCGCCGAGGTTGACTCGCCAGATCCCGGCAAAGGTCAAGGAGGCGGTCATGCCTAAGACAGCCGGGACGAGAAAGTCACCTCCCTCTTGTTCTGGGACAGCGTCCCAATCGGCAGCGGGGTCGATAGTATCGACCCCGTCGACTTCGGAAGTTGCTCTCCAGACGACCCCCCCGCCCACACACGGTCAGGAAGGTTTGTCGGGGGACATGTCCCTCGACGCCATGTCCCTTAAAAGGATCAAGCTCTCGACCAGTGGCTTGCGCCTGGTGGATCCCTTGAAGGGAAACATCACAAGGGAGGCCCGCGAGGGTTTGATGAGTATCTTTACCGACATCATCGATCTAGCCTCTGATATGACGAGGAAGAGCCAACTTCAAGAGACGACTTTCTTAAAGGAGAAGGTCGCTCTAATTCAGAAATCCATCTCAAGTAGCATTCACGCGTCACAATCGGTACCTTCAGTCGGACCGATGAGTTACGCTTCGATGGTAGCTTCAGGTCCTTCCCATGCCGTCATAGTTAGCTCTTGGGATAAGTCTAAGACGAGCTCCGACATCATGTCGACTCTGAGACAGGAAGTGAAACCTTCTGATTTGAAGGTCGGGGTAAATGCCATGATAAAAACGAAGGATAATAAAGTCATCATAAAGCTTCCGACATCTAATGATGCTAAAACCTTGCGTGTTGCTCTTCCCGGACTCACAAAGGGAAACCTGGTTGCCAAGGAGGGCAAAAGGTTGATGCCCACAGTCCTTCTAAAGGGAATCGAAAAAGAGACCCGCGACGAGGAAGTCGTCGAGTACAGTCTCCAGCAGAATGACTCGATTTTCGAGGCGGCAGGAGACAATAAAGAAGCAATAAAGCTTCAGAGGTCATTCCGTAATAGGCACAGCGAGCGCTTGCGGAATGCTGTCCTCCTAGTCAGTAAAGAAGTGAGAGAGGCAATGATCCAACAGGGTCGGATCAGTATAGGGTATCAAAGGGTACAGGTCGAAGACAGTTGCCCCTTGATTCAGTGTTATAAATGTATGGGATTTGGTCATACTGCAGTAAGGTGCCTTGAAAGCAAGGACCGTTGTCTTCACTGCGCGGGAGATCACAAATCTGTGACCTGCACTAAAAAAGATAAAGAGGCCGATCATCGATGCTGGAATTGCATCAAAATGGCCAAGGGAAAAACTGAAGCTTCTAGGCATAGGGCTAATGATAGGGACTGTCCTTATAGGACCAAAATGATGATTAGGACAATGGAGAGAGTCAATTATGGCTAGCTCCATTCTGACTTCTACCGCCGGGATCCAATCCCACATAACCGGCGCGATCAAAGTTATTCAGTGGAACCTGGGCCGCTGTAAAGCGGCACAGGAAGAAGCACTGGTCAATAGATGGGGGGCGGATGTTATGTTGCTTCAGGAGCCTTATACAGGCAATACGGGCAGAATCAATGCTTCTGGGGTGGCCGTTTATCAGTCGTTAGGATCCCAGGAGCATGTTTGTAAAGCAGCAGTAATAGTCTTCAGGCCTAATTTCAAAGGCATACTGCTGAGTAAATACAGTGATTGCAATACTGTGCTTGTCAAAATAGTGACCGATACTGGTCCCATGATCATCGGGTCCATGTATGTGGAACCAGACTCGGACGTTGTCCCGGCTCTGGATAAACTCAGACTTCTGGAAAATATTCCCATGTTGATAGGGTGCGATTTAAACGCTAAAAATGTATGGTGGGGGAGTTCAAGGACGGACCGTAGGGGCGAGAAAGTTGCGGATTTCTTATCCGAACTCGATCTTCACATCTTAAATGATGGCAATCGGCCCACTTTCGAGGCTTTTCGTGGCCTTCTTCACATCACGAGTGTTATCGACATGACGTTTTTCTCTTCTAGTCTGTTGGACACCGTTGATGGTTGGAAAGTGGAGTCTGATAATAATCATCTCAGCGATCATAATCCCATTCAGTTCGAAATTAAAGCCAGTATATGGAATCCCAATGAAACTTCGACGGCCATTTTCAATACCAAAAAGGCCAACTGGGAGAAATTTTTGATTAAAGTTAAGCGAGGAATGAAAGAGCGTAATATATCAGAACACTTCTTCTCTGATGTACGCAACTCGCAGGAGTTGGAAAGTAAAATCGATTTGTTGATGGAAATTCTGAACGATTCGTGCAAAGCTAGCATACCAATCAGGAAACCTTTCAAAAGGCAACCCTGTCCTTGGTGGAATGCTGAGCTCGACAATCTCAAAAAAGAAGCTAGGAAATATAGGCATAGACTTCAAAACTCGAGTGCGCTCCGTAGAGAGACGAAGTCTCTAGATGAGTACCTCGAGGCTAAACGGGTTTACAAAAACGCCATTCAGAAGGCGAAAACAGATTCTTGGAAAAATTACTGCGGTTCTCAGAACAGAGAAACCGCCTGGTCGGCAATTCACAGGGTTCTGGTCAACCGAAAAAAGACCATTCCACTTGCGACGTTGAAAGATGGTAACGAGCACTTGGCTTCGGCCGAGGAAAGCGCTCGCCGTCTGTTGGAAAGATTCTTTCCAGACGATATTTCTGAGCGAGAGACTCGCGAACAAATAGATATCCGGCGTAGAGCAGAAATCATACCTTTCACGGATAATGATCCGATATTCACGGTCGAGGAAATTGAGGACATAATGTCCAATATTGATCCGGGAAAAGCACCCGGTGAAGATCATTTCACCGCGGACATTTGCTTTCGATTCTTTAACGCGGATAGGTCACTTGTACTCGGTATGTACAATGCATGTCTTAGGGTGAGCCACTTTCCGGCTCGATGGAAATTAGCGAGGGTTATCGTCATTCCCAAATCGGGAAAGGACGACCTTCATGACATTGGGTCTTACAGACCAATCGGTCTCATTTCGGTCTTCGGCAAAGTGCTTGAAAAGTTGATGATAAATCGCATCAACTGGCATTTCCGCCGCAGGGGCTTGCTAAGCCAGAAACAATACGGGTTCACACCCCAAAAATCAACGGAAGATGCTCTTCATGCATCAGTAAATGTACTCAGAACTGCGTTGCAAAATAAGAAATTGAGCATAGCGATTTCGCTCGACATTAAAGGAGCCTTTGATAATGCCTGGTGGCCGTTTTTGATGTGCCAACTGAGCAGCAAAAAGTGCCCTCGAAATTTGTTTTCATTGGTGAAGAGCTATCACCAGCAAAGGAAGGTTGTTCTTTCGCACTTTGATGCGACTCTCGAAAAGGTAACGACAAAAGGATGCGTACAGGGTTCTTCTTGTGGGCCGAGTTTCTGGAATTACATCCTGGATGATGTACTCCAAAAAGATCTGGGTGAGGGTGTCGAGTTGAGGGCGTTTGCGGACGATCTCCTCTTGACAGCTGTGTCAAACGATACAGCTGATCTCGAAAGAATGGTTGATAGTGCGCTCGAGATTGTCACTTCATGGGGCTCTAAAGCCAAACTGCAATTCGCAGAAAATAAAACATACGCGATGTTTCTGACGAGAAGGAAGGACCGTCAGCCAATCATTCACATGAATGGCGTCCGTTTGAATTTCGTTGACCATTTCAAAGTCTTGGGTCTTACAATAGACCGCCATCTCAATTGGTCGAAACACGTTGATAGTATTTGTAAAAAGGCCGCTGGCATCTCAAATAAGCTTGTTCGAGCCGCTAAACCCACATGGGGTGCGTCCCCGGAGGTTATGCGACAGATTTACGTGGGCGCAGTAGAGCCCTTGATAACTTACGCTTCGAGTGTGTGGGCGGGGGCGGTCAGGAAGAGAGTCAATCGAAAGAAATTAGATTCAGTCCAACGGCAGATAGCCATTAGATCATGCAGGGGATATAGGACTATCTCCCTGGTTTCGGCACAAGTCCTAAGTGGATTTATGCCCCTCGATTTGAGAGTTAGGGAACTAGCAGAAGCATATGAGGTGAAGAAAAACCTCACTTTGCAAGACTTGCCGCAAGATCGATTTTATCAGGGTGTAGGGTGTCATTTTTCACTTCCTCATCCGGCAGAGCGTCATCCGTTAAATCACGGGTTTGACGACCAGGTAGTACCTGGTATGGTGCCGGATGAGTTGAGAATCTATACGGATGGAAGTCTTCTCGATGGTAGAGTAGGGGCAGCTTTCGTACCTTACGATGGTTTCAGAGAGCTGCCCGCGAGAAAGTTTAAGTTAGATGATTTCTGCTCCGTGTTCCAAGCGGAACTCGTTGCAATCAAAGAAGCCCTGACCTTTGTTCTAAAGAAGCCACCCAATCGGTGGAAAAATATTTCAATTTTCACAGACTGTAAGTCTGGAGTTCACGCGATTTCAGACCGCAATTCGGTAAACCCCATCGTAATGGACATCAGATCGGATGTCCAAGTACTTCGTAATAGACATCAGGATGTCTATATCGGTTGGATTAGGGGACATTGTGGTATTCTTGGTAACGAAAGAGCGGATGAAAAGGCTCGAGAGGCTACGTTGAAAAAGACAGCTCCCGATTTTGCCAATTTCCCACTCAGTTTTGCAAAAAGAAAAATCAGGGGTCGAATTCTTCACCTTTGGAACGAACGGTATTTGAAGGAAGCCACCGGAAGGGTGACTAAAATATTCTTCCCTTCGATATACCATGCCAAAGAGTTTCTCAAAATACAGAATGTCGGTTTCGAGCTCACTCAGATGCTCACTGGTCACGGTAGGCTCATGAGCTACCTGTATAGATTCAAACTTTCGGAAATAGACAGTTGCCCATGTGACGATGGGACTCCTCAAGATGTCTATCACTTGCTTATGCTTTGCCCCCTTTTCAGCCGTCGGAGACATCAACTGGAGGCGCGCTGCAGAAGTGTGGGTATAGATTTATGTGACATCCCTTCGGTGATGATTCACAAAGAGTTGGCACGAGAGATCGTGTCATTTATGATTAAGATTATTCAGGACATTGGTATCATTAACCAAGCTAGGGAACAAAACGCCGTACACTCTTCTAGTGGAACGGAAGGCTTGATGACAACAGTCAACAGGCCGGCTTCTCCTGGAGAGTTTTAGGTGGTTTCCTCTCCACAAGAGCAAATGCTGAGAAGTTCCTTTTGGTCCACCATAGATTGTCCTTTCCAAATCCCGAATCGAATAGCTAGCTAGATGGAACCTTAAGTTCAATAAAAGCAGAATATCCATTTGTTGATTTATAAACCTTGTACATAATATGCAAGGTAAATAATAATGCAACTCCCATTTAAAAAAAAAAAAAAAAAAACCTAACCTAACCTAACCTAACCTAACCTAACCTAACCTAACCTAACCTAAAGCAAAACAAATATCCTTTATTTCTAAATACAGTAGCGACCACAGAAATCTTGATTACCAAAATATATATATTTTTTTTAAAAGCAATGGTAAAATAAGTTTTAGGTCAAAGAAAATTCATAGGATTCCATCACTGGATTGGCCCGGAAATAGCCCTTACCGAAACCCTATCGAGAACTTGTGCATAAAATGGCAATTGAAATAAATAAACTGATGCCTCCATCAAAGAAAAACTTTAAGAACATCAACGAAAAATTGTGATTGAAAAAAAAATCCCAAGACTACATACATAATTTGGTGAAATTCATGCCTTAACGTATTGAAGCAGATATATAAAAAAAAATAAAAAATAGAAAATAAAAATAAAAATAAAAAAAGGAGGAACGTCAGCATTTTTAATTTATGTGGCAATAAATCTAAAATGTAGAAATGAACTCTATGATTAAGAAAAATATATATATATTTGATCTCTAAAAAGGCACTTTTCTTGCAGATCATTTTTAAACAGAATATATGTATAATTACAAAAAACAGATATTTTCATTGTGGAAAGATTTCTCTGCTCGCTACTGTAATAACAAGTTAAATTCACAATTTCGAAAATAGTAGCTTTCGAAAAAAAATAAAGAATGTAGAAGTAGTTTTATATTTATTTAATCTTTAAAATAAACTTCCAACAAAGAATTTTAGAAAAACCATTTGATTTAAGATAATATTATAGATTTAAGATTTAACCTTTCCGGGAGTACAAAGTTCCGGGAGTGAATTCTTTGTACATGAAAATTATACAGTTTTTTTTTCGCGAATTCAATGTATTATAAAAATAAAAAATAGGTTAAATATTATTTTTTTTTAAATAATAAAAAAAATAAAACGCACCAACTTTAGGTTTTATTGTAAAAAAACCGATTGTGTATTCCAGGGCTCACAAAACATGTACAGTCACAAAAAACACTCAAAATATTTATTTAAAAACTACGTAACACTATTGTTTTCATCACCATTTTATAAATTAAAACTAATGCAAATGTCATAAACTTAATTATGTTTTTCGTGTGGTAATCCAAGAAACACGGGTGCACACACAACGCAACGTCACACTCGCGACACATAAAACGAGTTTCTTTTCTTTGCGGTGGTCTTTTTGATTGCCGAATCTACTCCGTTTCGATGGAATATATATTTTAAAAGAAAGACTGCCTTTCCATAATAATAGGCTTTCGTCGATGCACAAATTTTGATACGGATGAAATGCCTCTTTCATAATTTTAGGGGGTCCAAAACTTTCCTTATCTTGAAGAGTCTGTCATTGCCATTGGGATGACTAGCAAAATGCAGATTTCTCAATAAAAGTAAAAACCTATCTTGAGAAAATAAAACGTTAAAAAATGGTGTTTCAATTAATGGATTGTTTGACCAATACTTTTTTGCCAACCAGACTCATAAGCATAATGGTAGCCAGAAAAATACGTATTTCGTTGGCCGTAGTAGCGACCCATTTTTTCATTCTTGACATTGCAGATGAATTATGGGCTACAGTCGTCGCATAAATGTTCGTCTCTGAAACAATTGTCTCCACAATCTCTTCGTTAAAAAATAACTCAAAAAATTGCAGCTCTACAAAATCGTCATCTAATTTTGTAGCTCTTTTTATGCCGGATTGGAAATCGTCAAATTCGTGAAATGTTGGCGTGAAATGTGTATCACTCCATGTCCTTGTTTGTTCGCGCCCACGTCTAACACTCTGTTGAACCGAAACTGGATCCTCATCGTCATCGGAAGAAGAAAATTCACCATCGACCATTTCTAAGTCATCAATACTCTCTATGTTTTATTCTTCATTATCGCTGTTTATCAAAATATAGTCAATTTCATCATCTCGGAAATCCATTTTTACGAAAAATACAAGGTACAAAACACAATTTAACACTTCTAATCACAATAACTTTATAATAAACATATAAAAACACAGCAAAACACAGCAAAACTACTAAAAACAGCGAAAAAAGTAATATATTACGAGCGCGCGTAAATTCACAGTTTGCAATATATTAACTTGTCAATATCACGTGACTTTCGAAAATGTTAAATACTGTTGATGATAAAATCACTAACTGTTTTATCATATTTTATATATGTCAAAAAGCTTAATACAAAAATAACCATATACCTACGAGTATGTTGTTACAATGCATATTTGAGCCAATATTCCCAAAAATTTACATCGACGTTTATTTCTGTCCATACTCTTCGACAAGTTAAAATAATGCAAATTTCAGTTGTATTTGTTATTATATAATGTTCGTCAATTTACGAAAATCTTTTTAACTTTTTTTTCGATGGCAATAATGAATTTCTCTTAATGCGAAACTCTAAAATTAATGAAATTTTTTAGTGTTTTGTATATCCTAATGTGATTCGTAAATCATCGTTGGTTGTAATAATAAAAGAAAAAATTTTATTTTGATGGCGATGATTTATTAAATTATCGGAATATTAGTAGCGCCCTCTCGAGAACTTTTCATGGTACTTAATTCTCCGATCACAATTTTTCCGTGCTTTTAGTTAATGTTAAGTTATTCTTCTCAGATATAGATTATGCTAATTGGCTAATTGATTTGAAATCTTATTGTATTATATATGGTAGTATTTGTTCTATTCATCAACAGATGGTGCTTGTCGCGCGCGCATTGCGCATGCTCCCGGACTCTTTTTTTTTTTTTTTTTTTTTTTTAATAATATGAAACAAATAAAAATAAATAAAAAATATTAAAAATTAAATTAAAGTGATTTTATGTTATTATGTTCGTTTGTTTTGTGACAATTTTGAGTTATTTTATTCAAATGTAGATGGCGCTACAATTGTCTTAAAAATAAATCATAATAAACATTGTTAAAATTTATATTTTAACAATGTTTGTACATATTATTTAGTGTTGTCACGCTAATAAATATTTCCCTGTCAACTGACAAGACCTTGCGTAGAAGTACCTAATTATTGTATGAACCTTCTCACTCCACTTGGATCACGATGTCTACATGCCTATATCGTGGCCGGAAAGAGCCCTCGGGACAATAACAACTGGTTTACTCGAGGACATTCCCGCCAGTCTTTACAATTGGCGGATAATAAAGGTACAGTACGATAAATAACACAAGATCTAGCCGGCAATGTCTTGCGCCCTATAATCATTTAAATATGTGAACATTTCTCTCATCTTGCATGTTTCATATTTCTATTCAAACGCGTGCACTATTGGCGGGGAAAACTTTCGTCAACCCGTTGTCGCTATTCGTTCATAGATGGCGCTCTCTTCTACTTTTAGGAAATGTGAGCGCGGCGTCACGTCATAATAATTACTAAAATATTTAAAGAAAATGGTGTTACGTCCCATTAACAGGCTGCACATATTTTGTTAAAAAAAAATACAATGCCATTGAGCTCATTGATTGCAGCCATTCGTACATTAATTAAACAAAATTCTCAGCCACCATATGCGATAGCTATTAAGTCCTTCATTGTATAATCAGTGTCGCCGTTTCCCTAATCCTTCCTAATCCTTCATCCTTAGTATTTTTAAATATGTGATTTAGTAGCAGATCAAATTTCCTTTCTAATAAAATGAAGCTATATTATTTACGATATTATTTACCTTGTTTTGATTAGGTATGTAAGTAAATTCCCTGAACGAATCACCAATGTTAGTTGAAATTTATTGGTCTAAGATATTTTTAAATAGATACAAGATAGCAGCGATATACAGAAAAGGTCAATAGTAAAAGAACAGATTGTATAAAATTAAATGTAACATATTGTAAAGATTTTTGTCGTTATTTTAAATCTTCAATATTTGTGACAATTGTGAGTTATTCTATTTAAATGTAGATGGCGCTATAATTGACTAAAAATAAATCAAATATTTTTCAACAATGTTTGTACATATTATTTAATAGTGTCACTCTAATAAATGGTAAAATAGTGTAAAACTACCCTGCCCTACCTTTTTACCTGATTATGTTTGTATTTACAGTACTAACTCTGAACTAGCTGATAAAATGTGAGCGTATCTGAATACTTTAATTACCGAATCATTTAACCAAATGCCTAAAAAACATCGCGAGAGCAACCATCGAGGCCGCTGCCCGCCTGGTTCCCTATACGTGTCACGTATCAAGTCAACGATTGCACTCGGCTGAACATGGGATGAGTCCATTACCCTGACCTGACCAGACCAGACCTGCCCTAACATGGCCACACGTATTGTTTCGCTATATTTTATATTCTCTAACGGTAAGAACATTTAACTAATCAACATTGATCATGATTAATATTCAGGCAGTCACCCAAATTGTGTAGCGAAAATTGATTGGATCTATTATAGATTGGAATAAATCAAATTCTTCATAAACAAGTGGAATAAATCAAATATTTTTTCTTTACAATACTGTTGTAATATGAATGAACTTACTCACGTTCTCTTATTAATTAACTAATGGAATTGGGTAATTAAAAAATTAACCGCTCTGAACCGCATTAACTTTCTGAATTAGTTAATGCGGTTCCCGCGGTAATTAGCCCTTGAGATGAGTAATTCATAAAAATGGCGCTCTATAAATTATCCAATTTATTATTATATTATAGTTCCTATCTAATATCTAATATAGGTGGATCATGACAACGATTGCACTCGGGTGGGATAAAAATAAAAGAGAATTAAGAAGTCTCACCCAGCTCACTCATTACGAGTGATAGTTTAGATATGTTACATTATTAAACAGTTTAATTGAAGAACCAATACATACCATACATGCCTATGTACCCATTTCATTTCTCGGCTCATCTGGTATTAGGTATGTAGGTACAAGTAGGTAGATCCTCCATATAGTCTCCGGCAATAACAATGATCAATGCTCCATTTATAAGAAATTATTTGTATAGGTAATAAATAGTTTTTAATTAAAACCATACGTAGATAATATAGTTTTCATCCTTCAAGCTCTGCACTCCTGATGTTTCTCTTTTACGATCAAATTATCTTTCATATTCGGTGAAGCAAAATCCAAATCCTCCTCGCCTACAGTAAGTAAGTGATGAAAGATGACCAAAGGGTTTAATATGTATCGTCCGTTCAGCTGGTTGTACAAACCATTTTCTTTTCTGTTTGGTATTGCGATTATCAAATTATTGTCTATTGAGACGAAATTCAAATAATTTTAAATGACTGCTGTTATTTTATTCCAAAAAATTGTCGTTGTATCTAAAACGCTTGTTATAATTTCATTTGAATCATTTTGTGGTATTTTCTAGTGCCAATATAATTTCGTTTCAAGGAAATGGTGCTGCATGTAAGTATAGGGTGTTTTTTTTTAAAAGCTTAAGAATTTTAAATAATAATACAAGACAGAAATATTGTTGGAATGAATTTTTTATTATTATAATCTGGTAGATAATTTCATGGCATTTTTTTTTAATGTGATTTCAATTTAATATTCATATTTCATATTTCATATTTCATATTTCATATTTCATATTTCATATTTCATATTTCATATTTCATATTTCATATTTCATATTTCATATTTCATATTTCATATTTCCATTTTGCATTTTACATTTCGCAACTGTCAAATCATAGACAACAACCATCGAAACTTCTCATGCAGCTAAAAAAACACCTTTAGATTAATAAGAATTTTAACACGATAGTGTCTTATCACGCATCTGACATCTAGCGACAAGTAGGTAAACTATGTCGTATGCGCATTGACGTATATTCACAATTTTTATTCTTTTATTATGTCAGTTTTCACATTATTTTGGGGCGTTATTAGTTATTAGCAGTTTGAAAGATTGTTTATTGTCAAAACACTCGTCTCATAATATCTGTTTACGAGTATCGTATGGTGACTATGTGTAGAAATACTTCCCTCAAAACATCAGAATGGTTACCGTGGATTCCGGCCAATAGATCGATGTGGTTTAAAGGCAATGAGAAGAGATTCGATGAAGAATAAAACGTTATTTGCTAAAAGTCATCTCCATTACAGTGAGGATCACTTTAATGTAAGTACTTTATTAATTTAAAACGTTCTTCAATAAATAACTACATAACGGTAATTATATGTCTCACTTAACCTCAAAGTCATTTTGTTAAATGTTAAAACGAACATACATGTTTTTCTTTGGCGAAATCAGGGTGTACTCTGGTTTTTAATTTATTCTAATGGTTTATAGCTTGTTTGACATATCGGCATAGTTTTCTTGAGTAATAATAGTTTGAACACGAAATGGGTATAAGTAATTTATTGTATGAACATAATCTATCCATAAAATAATGGATTAAATCGTTTCATTAATTTAATCCTTGTTTTATTTAATCATGTTCCAGATTCAAGAGGATACACCAAATGATAACTTATACACGACAAAGTTATTCTACTGCATGATATAGCGCATCCACATACACATACTGACATTGTCATTTCCAACTAACAACCAGTCAATAAATGCTCTCGCTACAAAACAGATGTGTCTTTAATATTACTCCCACTGTAGCGCTTGCCACACAAGTAAGTATACCCTAAACTCGTATTCACTCACACAGCCTATCTGCACTTCACATCATATGAAGATACCAAAAATAATGTCCATTCGTGGATATTCTCAAAATGATGATGCATTATTCCGACGCGGTATCCGTATGCTGCCAGAAAGATGGAAAAAAATAGTGGAAAGCGATGAACTTGAATCAATTCTTGGAATAGACCATAATGTTCTGTTCTTTGTATGGAACCATCCACACCTTCACTGCAGTCTGCAGGCACTGACCGCTACTATTGGGACTCAAACTAAGAACTAATTCAAGCCGATACCTCAACAAACGGAGCACCATCTGATACGGCGTGCTCTCCTATTAAAGGTGTGAAAAAACATATTAAAAAATGAATCCCAACTCCCCTCGACTCATCTTTAGAAACTCATGGGTCAGATTCTAAAGAAGATTTCAGTCTAAGGCCCGCAGTACTGAAGTATAAAATGATTTGGAGGATGGTAGGCAGCTTCATTATCCTTTAATAGAAAACCGAAATTATATTATATTTAGGGATGCCCAAGAATATGTTTGGTATCGTTAATTTATTGGTTAATAAAATCCCAATAATACGAGTATCTTCTCACATTGAATCTTTTGAAATACTCGGTGTGCAGTTTGAAATGTCTGTTTCAACTGTTAGGCGAGTATTTTATAAGACTATCATTGTCTTAGCTATTTTTTTAAAACTCGTATTTTGGCCAGCACCAAAAGATATAAAAAAGCAATTGTCGATAAGTTTTTGATCAAGATATGCTAAGGTCCAATAAATAATTATTAATTGGATGTAAATCCAGATAACCAAATAATCCCATACACCAAAGCTTATCTTGGTGGGCACATAGCATAGAGGACGATGTTCTGATCCGCGGACAATAGAAGACCGTTGGCACTGCACCTACCTCGCCCAGCTGCTCCCCGGCCATACTAGGTTATAGGGGGCAGATGGGGGATTCAAGAATATTGATACGTCCTCAGAGCCACCCTGGAGGAAGGAATAATCAGTAGGATTAGAAAATACCATATGGGCAAGATGCATATATTCCATACCATATATGTTCCCTTCATGGATAAGATTATGAAAATTGTATGTGGGTTAGTTAATATTCAAGGTGTTATTATTAAATTTTAGTCTATTTGTTCATGTTATATGGTAAATTAATATTGTTTTTACATTTATGTTTTCATTTTGCATCTGACAATCCTTTACATTATATTTCACATTTCTATCTAATCTAAAAAAATAATTTTGTGATTAATATTGATTAAAACATCAAGTTTCTATAATGTCACTCCCATAAAATTTAACAAAACTTTTAGAAAACTTACATTTATTTTATTTTATTTATTTACTTGAAATAGTACACATGTACACAACACATGTTCTAATAATAATAAAAAAATAAAGATTCAATTATAATAATCCACATGCACATCAATATAAGGTTACATTTTGTTTACATATTTATTTAATTCTATTCTAAAAAAAAGTATGCTTTGTACACTTTTGACATCCTCCGGTATATCTTCATACATTTTAAATGCTTTATACATAAGGGAATTCTGAGATTTGGTTTTTTTTCTGAATGGGAGCCTTAGTTTATTTTTCTTTCTTGCTTCATATTGATGTTCGTGTTGGTTACTTTTTATCTTCCTTAATAATTCTTGGGAGGTGTGCCCGTTAACAATTTTGTGAATTAGTAATAAAACTTTGTATGTAATTTTTAGCTCTTTCAGCATCACTTTAATCTTGGCATATCTGCATCTCCTTAAAATTATTTTTGGTTAATCTTCGCATATCATCTTCATTTGCTAAAAATAATATGCTGCTACAGTAATTTGTATGAGGAAGAATTCATGATTTAATATAGTGTGTTTAAGAATCTATAATTGAGTTTGTGTTCGCAAATATTGTAAAATATAGAAATGATTCATTTTTATAAGTTCCAAAAGATAAAATAATTTTCCAATTTTTATTTTCAAATCAACAGTTTAATTTATTAAATGATACGGTACCCTGAAGATGGAGACTGCAACGATCTCCGAAACGTCGGTCGAGAAGGAGTTATCACACGGTGTTACCCAAAAACACATCAAACATATTAACTTGGACAATACAAGCTTCACCGCTCAGCATGCTCAGACCACATCTAGTTAGTTTAATTTTATTTTTAACCATTTTAAGAACTTCAGCTTCAAGTTGTCTGCCACGTAGCAGAACCCCTGTATCTGACAATTTGGCCTCTACTCTTTCACATTGAGCTGCCTCGTACACTTTCAATGCAGCTATTCGGCCATATCATAAGTTGGTACCGTAAAGAACACTCTGACGGATTAACAGTTCTTAAAGATATATTCAATACAGGCTTCATGTATCGCGTTTTGTTTGCATATTGCAAAAAATTGTTCTGCTGCAGATATAATTCGTTATCAAAAAAATCACAGGCTAAATTGTCTAGCGACATACTTTGAAAGGCGGTGCTCAACATAATATTGAATCATCTGAGAGTTGATAGCTCCCAGTTGGAGAGATTATTGTCACTGGGTGAATTGATTTTCCGATTTGACCCCATATCCTTTACCTTTATAAATTTTAGTTCCTACCCCAACCATCATTCTATAGATGCCCACTACGTCTACGGAGCTTCTGGCGCTGTAAGAAAGCGTGGGCATGCTTGCCTTGCAGCCTCCTAGAATGACAAAAGAGCAATGTTTTATAATAATGATAGTGAAGTGACCAATGCCTATAAAATAAAATGAATTTACTGTTCAAATACTAAAAAAGTGTAGTCTTCTGATGTTTTGAAAATATAACGATAAAAATATGTGATTAAATAATGGACAACCTTGAGCTGCAGGATAATCCTCGCATCTGCAGGAAAACATTTTTCCAGTTCTCTTCACTTAGACATACCCAATACCACTATCTATCTCCATAGTCTTGGACTTGGACTTGGATCTTCTGGCTTACAGAGGTTCAGCTCTAATGGCTATTCCTCTTACGTCTATAAGAAACATTGTTGGAATGTGATTTGGTAGTTGTTTTATGATGGGGCTAAATGTATGGCCCGGAGTATCCCTCCGAAAGAGGGCGAGGGGGGATTTAGGGTTTACGATAAAGTCTTACATTATTGTCGAGGAATGGAAGACCAGTTAGTGTTGGGATTGTATTTATAAAAAAAGTCTGTTCCCGAAAGGAAGATAAGAGGAGCAGTCCCTGGATGGAGTTGCGGTAGGAGATAGCATCCTGCATGAGACCATTTTGTTTAGCGGAGTACGTAGTGTGCTATCGGGGAGGATTTTTTTTTCCACATTGATTGCGGGAGGGGTAAAGGACTGACTGATGGTGGATATCTTGGTGGTAAAGGGTCATTATTGATAAGGAAGATGGTAATAATTTAGGTCGTGGTCTGGAAATGAAAGAGATGAAGTTGGAGTAGTGCAAGTAATGAAAAGTGAAATATTATATTTTACATGCATTTATTATAATAAATGATATTCAACAGACAAGTAATATTTGGATTATCATAGTGACAATAAATTAGTCAAAATGAATGCTCTTTTTTCAAATGAATCTGTCAACGTGCACCATATGGTACAGCTCCCAGTTGGGGAGATTATTGAACCAATTAGCTAAAATTGTTTTCATTGTCACTGGGTCAATTAATTTTGATTGATTGATTGACCATCAACAAATAAGTTATGATTTCGCGTTTTCGTTTTAAATTTAAGTGAATAAAGACGAATATTGAACATTAACAATTAATTCAATAAAATGTATATTTTTTCTTACCTTTGAGCTTTGACACCACGAAATTAAGCGCTAAGAAGTCAGCGTTTTGCTTATAAAATAAACAATCATAATAACATTGATTTTTTGCAAATTATCAGAGTGTCCTTGTGAAAATCCAGCATCACCGAAATATATGGTTCAAATTTAAACGATTTACGGGATACGGGCAATGAACAGGGCGAACTTACAATTAGAAAAAAAGTTTTACATATTCTATATTGGAATTTAAAACACAATACTGTATATTTTCCACTTTAGTTTATTCAATATCTTTATAAAACAATTATAAAAATATTAAAACACTTACTTATATATACTTACACCTGAAGATGGCGGTCACCTCCGAAACATTGTCGTATTTTAATATTTTTTTATAATTGTTTTATAAAGATATTGAATAAACTAAAGTGGAAAATATACAGTCTTATGTTTCAAATTACAATTAAAATTGAATTCCACCGTGTTGTCACCTTAACTTTCAAAGACCCCATTGTCAGTGGGATAAGACATTTTGCAGATTTTATATAATACTAGCTGACCCGACGATCTTCGTACCGCCTCAGAATCAATAAATGTTGTGTTAACTTATTAGCTAAATTTAATTCACCTTTTTATTGAATTACAATTAATACTTAAAATGAATTAAGTTCACGAAATGTGCAAAAGTCAAAATTAAAAATAGTAATTACAATGGAATATAATTCACGTGGAAGCCTGCATGAATACTTAAAATGAATTATAAATTGTTAATTAAAAACATATTCAACCAAATTGGAATCTACCAGATTAATTGTGAGGATTGTGATGCCGTGTATATTGGAAAGACGGGTCGATCATTTTAAAGAGGTTATATGAACACAACATTTAATACAAAAACAGAATCATTGTGTGAATTTTGACCATCATTTCAATACCAAAAACACATTTTTTTGCATATAGCAAACAATTTTAAAAAAAAATTGAGAAATTAGAAAATTTAGAAATTTTTAAAGCAAAGACACGTGAATTGAATGTTATAAATAACCAAATTCCAGCTTATTCCCCCTTAGTATATATGTAGTACATTAAAAACTTTTCCTTTATACAATCTAACAAAAAAATATTAATACTACCTTCCACTTTTGTCCCTTTCTTACTAATGTAATCTGCTTCCTTATAATGTTTATCGTCTTTAATATATTAGGATTCATCGTTTTTGACTCTATATTATGTATGATTGTTCCTTCTAATTACTGTTTGAATTATTATTATGATTATTATCATTCTTATTATTTTATTATTATAAATAAATGAATTTAATACAACAACAATAACAAACCATCACGCCGTTTCTCCGCAGGGGTAGGCAGAGAGAATGGACCGCCACACTACTCTATCCTGGCACACCTCTCTAGCTTCCTCCACATTCATACATCGAGTCATACACGCACGTCGATTCTTCCGACTTCTGACATGACCAACTTTTAATATTTGATTAATTTGGTCATGCCATGTTTTCCTCGGTCTACCTCGACTCCTTACTCCATTTACATTGTTAACGTATACTTTTTTAACCATTCTTTCTTCACCCATGCGCTCCATATGTCCGAACCAACGCAACAAACATTTCATAATTTTGTTCATAATACCTTATTTCGCTCTACATTCCTTCCTAATATCAGCATTTGAGATTCTGTCATACATCGTTCTACCACACATACGTCTTAGGGACCTCATCTCTACCGCATTTATTCTGCTCTCATCTTTCTTCTGTCAGTTTCATGCTTCGCTTCCATACATAGGAGTTGGGACCAGAACTCCATTGTGAACGGCCATTTTCGCTTTCATTGATAAATTCTTGTTTCCAATAACTACTTTTAAGCTCCATTCACTTTGTTACCTGCACCAACCCTTCTTTCAACATCATTGTCCGTTCGGCCATCCGCTGTGAACATGCTACCTAAATACACAAATTCCCTCACCTGTTCCAAGTTCTCTTCATTTACACTTATATTACAAACTGTCATTTGCTCTTCCCTTTCAAAAACTAGCACCTTTGACTTTCCGACATTCATCAAAGCACGTTAAAACAATTAAATAGCAGACAACATAATTTTGAATAAGTGTGATCCATCAATGAACTCCGTTTTTATCATTAGCATCATCATATTCATCATCTGAAGAGTTTGATGATTCAGTGTCCCTATCAATTGAAAAAAGAAATTCCTCGTCTTCATCTAGCCAAATATTTCGTTTATTAAGTACTCGCGGCTGCATTTCGTATGGTAACAATTCTCTGGACCGAATGTACACAGATACACCTATAAAATCAATACAAAATATACAATACGTATTTTTATTATTATTCACTAACCATAAATCGGTTATTTAATCTCTACGGAACACTCATCTGTCATCTTTTTCGAATGGAATTAATGGCGCAAATATTCTCTGCTCTCCTTCACAAAAGGGGTTTAACTTTTAGAATAGTCTCTCTTATACTGATTTTTATAACTTTGGGCATTGTTAATCTAAAATTAATAAAGAAAACCAAAAATCCCGGCGACGATTTAAACATAGCCTCAAATCTATCACATTGACATCTGGCATCAACAATACACCACCTACGGGCGATACCGAAACTAAAATAGACGCCATTTTGATAATATACTATTTACTCCTAAGTCAAATTTAGTCAAATATACGACAAATATAATTAATTTTAAATCATTTAAGTGATTTTTTCAAATGTTTTAATAATTATTCTGTTATCCGGAACGGAGACAAATCCAGCAAATATAAGATCTTCAAAATTGGTCCAGCCGTTCTCGAGTAAATGGTGTAACTAACACGATTTTTGACTTTGTTTTATATATATAGATAGATTATAATACAATATAATTATTATTGTATTATACAATAATACATAAAGCATGCAATATTTTGCGGGAATGCGTGTGAATATAATATACCTATATCTATTGCATTGGAAGCAACTATAAAATCGTAAACATTTATATATAGGTACATACTATGTCCAGAGATATAGTCGCGAGGTTTTAATCGTATCCAAATCCAACAGTCATCAGCAGCAGGGCACTACTACCTACTACTTCGGCTATGTTTAGGGAACCAAAATAAATGTCTTCAAATTATTTCAATAAAATAAGGAATTAATTAATTATTCTCGTCATCTCCCAGGTATAGACACCTGATGTGTATTAGTTTTGATTGGTCGAGTTGAAGGAGACTTCACTGCGTCTGCGTGCAGCTGCAGATGGCGCTATAATAGGTAGGTATTACGATACAACAAACTATAATAATGTATTATTATAGCTGTAAACAAATAAACGCTTTTAGCTCTTATTATTCACTTTTTATTGAGGAAACGTTTGGCAGAGAGAAGATGAGAAGATATGTGAAGCAATATTCTAAAGTGTCACCACGTCCAAGTTCTTTAACATTTCATTGATACTCTCCAGAGAACCCATCAGAGCGCCCTCAGCTTCGGGCGGGGAGCCGGACACGGAGAATCCTCCGAGAACCTCGCTCAGGAGCAAGGCGTCCTTCTTCACCAGGACCAAGTTGTCTTCGGACCTCTTCAGCATCCGGTCACACCGCAGCACCTGCGTCACGCGGTCCTCGCCCGCTTCTCCGACCGAAGAGCCGAGGATCGCTTCCTCGTACAGCTGCACGATCTGCTCCCCCGCCGTCTTGATGGCGTGGCGCAGGGCCCCCTCGCTGCAGTTCCGGCCTCCGCCGTCCGCGGCGCCCCCCGGCGCTACGGCTGCCCCCGCCAGCTTGCGCAGCCCCAGCAGGCGCCAGCCGAGGAGCCCGTCGCGCGGCTCCACGACCGCCGCGAGCAGGTCCCCGCTGGCGCGGTCCACCGCCAGGGCCGTGACGTTGGGGCCCAGCCCCGCCACCTCCTGCAGGCGGACTGCTCCTCCGATGACCTTCATCTTGCTTTTATCAAAATGAAAAACTTTCCCGACGACGTCTTCGTGTTTGGAATTGGAGAATGCCAAAATGAAGACTCTGTTTTCTTCCGAATCGACGATCAAACCCTGCGGAGTGTACGCGCGCCCCACGCTCAGCTTGACTCTCAAGTTCCTCTCCTTCCAGAGGAACTGGACGCGCCCGTCTCGTATGGCCACGTGCCCCCCCTCCGGGTACACGTACTCCAGCCTGCGCTCCATGGGCACGTGGTACGGGAGCGCCCTCTCAGGGTCCAGGGAGTTCAGCTCCACGGAGAAGGTCCGCCCCGCGCTGCTGTACAGCGCCTGCCCCTCGCTGACCAGGACGGCCAGGGCCGGCTCGGCCTGGCGCTCGCCCGGCACCTCGCTCACCAGGTACGGCTCCCCGCCCACCCTGAGGACGGGCGGGGGCGCCGCGCACTGCCCGCGCACGCGCACCACCGACAGCAGCAGTCCAGCCAGCGCCGCCTCGGGGATCCTTGAAACGATAACCAGAACTGTTGTTACATTATACCTTACATCCGCAAACATTCACCCAAACAGAAACTGAGGCGCTCACACTCACATTGCGGAGGAACAGAGGCACTCCTCTGGCGCCTCTCGCGGCCGAGGGACCCGGCCGGGTCAGGCGCGCTGATAACGCGCCCCGCGCTATCTCCGTACTGACGTCATACTCGCATGTATACCTATATGGTACCACGCGGTACTCTACCAGCCGACGGATTAGTAAAAGGGCAAGGTCTCGTCAGAGAGATCCAGGAGGGAAGGAGTCATCTGCGATATTAGAACCTATTGCCTATATGTATTAACATACTCTGCATGTATTGTGGGTGGCGGGTGCAAATAACAAAAACGGTTCTTATTAAAGTTTTATTTATCGAACTTTACACGTGTTGTTTACTGCTCTACTGACCGCTTATCTTAGTTCGCACGGCACACTCATTCGATGTAAAAATGTGGAAAGCAACGGAAGACTACCACATTAAAAGCCCGAGTGGCATCCCAAGAACCGGCAAGATGCTAATACACTTTATACTTTCGTATGAAGGACTCATTTTGTGGTGTGGCTTTATTCAATATATAATAATATTAATACACTTTTAACTTGTTTTCACAACGCTTTATTTTTTAACAACCAACCGGTTTCGCTCCCGCCGGAACTTCACACACACACGGGTCACAAATGACACTGAATTATGAGAGAAATACATTGAATCATGAAAAGACACGGTGTCTTTTGTAATCCTGACGAAGCTCTGGAAGGAGTGGAATCGGTTAGTTGTTAAAAAATAAAATGAGGACTGAAACTACTCTAAATGTAGAACTTGTGTCGAATGCATTCTCTTAACTAATCAGCTCACAAAGCGGTACGACTTGCTCGCTTACTTTCCGTTCTGGTTTTTTATTTATAGTAGAAGGTGGTTATTGTGAGAATATAATAAATATTTTCTGTAAAGCAATTAGGAATATGTAATCTCGGCGCCGCTATCTGAATATGACGTCCCGAGACGAGTCTGTGGAACTGTGTTAGCGTTCACCCGAACTACCGACTTGCTGCAAGTGAAGATGACGCAACAGTCTCGCAACCAGTCGGTGAATCACAGATTAGTCAGCACCGGATTCCGGTCGCCTCCATCGCCCGCTCCCACCGCACGTAGTCTTGTTCACTAAGAGTGTTGTCATTGCAACTGTCGGTGTATGTCTCGCCGACATAGCAAGTCGGGTGTGTTCCTTCGTTGAAGTGCTGGCTGTCTATCCTCAGCTCGTACACGTTTAGGGCGTCCACGAGGGGGGTCAGGCAGCCACACTTCCAGGGGTTTCCCTGCAGAGCCACGCGCGCGCCCCTCTTGCCCTTGAAGAAGGCGGGCGCCAGGTAGGACAGCCGGTTGCAGGACACGGCGAGGGAGGCGAGGCTGCCCGAGTGCAGGAGGCCCTCGGGGAGCCTCTTGAGGCGGTTGCTCCTCAGGTCCAGCGTGCGCAGGCGCCGCAGCGGCTCGAAGGTCAGGATGTTGAGGGCGTGGAGCCGGTTGGACTGCAGGAACAGGTGCTTGAGGTTCGAGTTGTACTGAAACAGATTATTATCCAGTTTCCGCAGCAGGTTGCCGGCGAGATTCAGCGTCTCCAGATTCACGAGGTCGCTGAAGAAAGTATCGAAGAAAGACGTCATCTGGTTGTACGACAGATCCAGTTCTTTCACGGACGGCATCTCCGCAAACTCTTTGTCGTACATCCAGGACAGCTGGTTGTGAGCCAAGCTGATGAAGACGAGTTTGTCCGTCAGCCAAAAGGACTCCACGTGCAAGAAGGAGATGTTGTTGTAGGACAGGTCCAGCACCTCCAGCCCCTGCTTCAGCAGGCCGGGGCGGATGAGGTCCCCGATGAGGTTGTGCGAGAGGTTCACGGAGCGCATGCTGGCCGTGAGGCTGCTCAGCCCCGCCACGCCGATGTTGTTGTACGACAGGTCCAGCTGCTCCACGGCGGCTCCCTTGAACGTGTCTCTCGGGAGATCGCCGATTCGGCAATGCGATAAATATATTTTGTTCAGCTGTGTGGCGTTTTGAAAACAATTATTTCCCAACTTGACCTCCGTGTAGGAGGCGCTCAAGGTCCGGAGGCTGCTCCCCACCGTGAACGTCCTGAAGTCGACTTCGCTATTTCGAGAGAGGTCCACGACTCGCAGCCGAGCGAAGGCGGCGAGGCCGGGCAGGGAGAAGAAGGCGGGGCGCACGCGCAGGCCCGACAGGTCCAGCGAGAGCAGGCCGGGCAGGTCCCCCAGCAGCCCCGCCCCGGGACAGCGCCCCGTCCCCGCCAGCCGCAGCGTGAGCAAGCCCCTCAAGTTGGTGAACTCGTCGCCGTTGAAGCACAGATCGGGGTTCCCCGAAAGATCCAAGTTTGCCAAGTTTTCCGCACTTTTGAAAAGATCCGGCGATATGCTCAGCAGCCTGCAGTCCCTCATCCTGAATGTTCTGATGCGCGTCCAGTCGAACCTCTCGAAGGTCGCGGAAGTTGTCGTGAAGACGGTCTCCGACGTCCGCCCCCTGCTGAGGATGCTGTTGGCCCTCTCCCCCGAGGCGGAGCACTCCAGCGTCTCCAGATTCCACTGGGAAGTGTCGCAGCGCAGCTCGCAGCGGCAGGCGCGGTCGTGCAGCAAGAGAAGGAGCAGCAGAACCGAGGTGAACATCGCGCGGGATGCGGCGGCGCACTTGTCTGACGCGACTCCACGAGAAAACTGCATCGTCCTCGCGTGACGCGCCGCGTGCCGCGACACCCGCACAGAGCCGCACTGCCGCGAGGGAAATAATTCTCTCTCGGTGCACAACACTCGTGCGGAGACCAAATCAATTTCGATGTGAACTGTCCTTCTGTCTTACTTATAACCGTGTGCTCCACCCGGTGTTTCAGAGCTGATGGACGCTTGGCGTTATACAAAAGCAATGCGAGACGAAGTATGCTTTATTAAATGAAATATCCACCCATGTTTAACTATGAAATGAATCAGAAAAACTCGGCGCCGCGCTGTCACAGCGTGCGGTTATATTCCCAGTTTGGTTATTTTTTGTGGGAAACAATCGAGCGGTGACTGCCGCTGGTACTTTCCCGCCGAAGTGCAGATAAGCCCGTCTTGCGCGAGCTGTACAGTCATCCTCGACACCGCCGCACGTCCTTGTGGTGCCTCCCGTGGGGATGCCGGCGAGGGGAGGCATCACCGATTCGATACACCACCCCCGACTACTCCGGGTACAGAATACCTCCATCTGCAAAATTACGGAGCTCTTTAAACGTCGGAGTATTTAGAATGCACGCGGAACTGACGATATAACTGGACAGTACCATATGACGGCAGAGGATTGTTTTCTCCTATTTAATAATTTGATTATCAAACAATACGTGCGTCTGTTATTTCCCGCCTGTTTAAACCTGTTTTGTGTTGCTTCCAGCAGCCCCCACTCCTCCCTCTCGCGGCGACCGACTCCGCTGAGTGAGGTCAAACCAAATTTGAGGAACTAATAATTCTAATCAAAAGTATTTTTGCGCAATCACCACACGAAGTATTTTTAATTGGTCACTTTAGTCCTGTAGACATTCTGCAGTCGAGCGCTCTCTGCGCTGGGCCACCGGCACCGCCTAGGTTGTACAACAATCACATTAGTTAGTTAGAAAGTTTCAATCCTGGGATTGGTTTGCAGCAATTTCTTCTATTCTTCCCTGTCTTGTGCGGCTCTTTTGAAATGTGCATATGATGAGCAGCGCACGTTCACCAACAGTATTACATGGCCGATCCATCTTGCACGCCTTTCGGACAAGGTCCTGAGCAGGTGCCTTCCTCCTTCGATTCCTTGAAGAACCTCCTCATTCGTGATGTGGCACCATGTCTCGCAGCCGTACATCAAGATACTCCATACATAGGTCTTGATGAGGAATATTCTCAGATTAAGGTCTATATTATTTGATTCTATTATTTTCGACCTTTTATTAAATGCAAGCCTAGCCTGATGTATACGGCTGTCGACCTCGCTCTTAGACCGACCGTCCCATGTTATTTTGCTCCCGAGATAGACAAACTCCTTGGTGTTCTTTAGTGGAACTCCTGACATCACTACTCTCATCTGATGTTGCGTTCGGCCTACAGTCAGCAGCTTTGTTTTGTCTCTATTTATCTTTATTTACAATCACATAACCTGTAATTATGTGTCCCTCGCCCTTCCCTGCCGCGGGCCTGCGCACCGCGGCCCCGCCGAGCGAGTTTTTCCACTCTGAGGACAGCTCCTGCGATATCCCTAACGAGATGACGGCCGCACACTTTTCTCATTTGTATTACATTTAGTTATAATAGTTGAGTTGGGAGCCGTACATAACATAACACACGTTACCTACATAGAAACAGGCGAGTGCGTGTAATCTTTATTCCCGTATAACCTTGGCTCATTATCATTACATTACATTAGCCCCGCGTATTGTTTAATATCATATCACAGCCCGTAGGGACAAGTACAGAGGACGCGAACTATATTTTAATTATTAGAC